>CAEGAF010135548.1:0-12446 GCA_903067075.1 Micropoecilia bifurca | reverse complement strand
ACATACTGCATCGCGACATACCGCATCATGACATACCGCATCACAACATATCGCATCGTAACATACCGCATCATGACGTACCGCATCATGACATACCACATCGTGACATACCACATCATGACATACCGCATCATGACATACCGCATCGTAACATACCGCATCATGACATACCACATCGTGACATACCGCATCTTGACATACCGCATCATGACATACCGCATCGTAACATACCGCATCGTAACATACCACATCATGACATACCACATCATGACATACCACACCATGACATACCGCATCATGACATACCGCATCGTGACATACCGCATCGTGACATACCGCATCGTAACATACCGCATCATGACATACTGCATCGCGACATACCGCATCATGACATACCACATCATGACATACCGCATCATGACATACCGCATCATGACATACCGCATTGTAACATACCGCATCATGACATACCGCATCGTAACATACCACATCATGACATACCACATCGTGACATACCGCATCATAACATACCGCATCGTAACATACCACATCATGACATACTGCATCGCGACATACCGCATCATGACATACCGCATCACAACATATCGCATCGTAACATACCGCATCATGACATACCACATCATGACATACCGCATCATGACATACCGCATCATAACATACCGCATCATAACATACCGCATCATGACATACCGCATCATAACATACCACATCATGACATACCGCATCATGACATACCGCATCATAACATACCGCATCATGACATACCGCATCGTAACATACCACATCATGACATACCACACCATGACATACCACATCATGACATACCGCATCATGACATACCGCATCATAACATACCGCATCATAACATATCGCATCATGACATACCGCATCGTAACATACCACATCATGACATACCGCATCATGACATACCACATCATGACATACCGCATCATGACATACCGCATCATGACATACCGCATCATGACATACCGCATCATAACATATCGCATCATGACATACCGCATCGTAACATACCACATCATGACATACCGCATCATGACATACCGCATCATAACATATCGCATCATGACATACCGCATTGTAACATTCCACATCATGACATACTGCATCATAACCATACCATGTCATACAAAACCATACCACGCTATACAAATCATACCATATATCCCAGCAGGCCACATTATGCCATACCATATCAAACTACACAGTGCTACCCATGGCCTGTTACACCATGTCTGTTACACCAAGTCACACCATCAGGCCTTTCTATGCAAAGTGCTGACTCTTGTCAAGGAGGGTTTTGATTTCCGGAAGGCGCCTGAATGGGAAACGAGAGCACCTAACCACCGCACTGTCATGTAGGCAAGTTTTAGGTTGGGGTTCATATTCATACCTAAATTTTGGAGGATGGTTTTATGCAAGTCAGTGAGGGAATCAGCTGGAGCCAGTGGATTTGAAAAGTGTGACCTTGGTCCTACGTGGACGACCCTCATCTCCGTCACAGATAATAATTATGTGAGGAGCGTTGCTACATGTTAATATGCAAACCTTTCAAGATTTGCATATTAACCTTTCAGGATTTTCTTTCTTTGCGGTTGTTTTTCTGCTTCTGAGTAAAATGTGTTCATGTCAATTACAGCCTTTCAGAGAAATGACCAAGTAATTTACATTTTGTTACTGTCAGTTCAGCCAAATCCAGCAGAGCCTGGTAAGTTTCTGGAACTGCCCAAAGTTACTGAAATAATTATAATGTATTCATGGCAGAATTAAAGCAAATGATTGATGATGATGTTGGGGATTTTGTTTTGTCCTGTCATAATTTCTTTCTCTCCACCGTTTTTGAACGTCTCCAGTCCTAACCTCATGTTTGTTCTTCATCATTATGATGATATTGTGTTTAACACGGGTTATAGTGTGACCCCTGGGACATTATGTGATACATCTAACTCTAGATGTTGGTCCCTGGTACGTCTGCTTGGTTCTTTATAATCTGCTTTTCAAAGCAATGTGTTGCTTCACTGCCTCTCAGAAAAGGTTCCTCTTATTCATGTTTCTCCTTTTTGGTAACACTTTATTTGAAGGGTGTGCATACGACTGACATGACACTGTCATAAACATGAAGAAGTCTTTATGACTGTTTTATGATTTTGTAAATTATGACAATTTAATGCAACATTGGCATTTTTAATTGACTTTTAATGCAATTTTGCATTAAAATGATCATTATTTACCGAGTGACACTTCATGACAACAGTTATAGACATTCATCAAGACTCCTTCATCTTACAGTGTCATGTCAGTCCTATTCACACCCCTTCAGATAAAGTGTTACCTTCTTTTCTTGGTTTGTTTTTGTTGACTCAACCCTCAGCTTATTCTCACTACTATATAAAGCAACCTGACGGCGCGAGTTGCATCGTCTCACATCATGATTCAGGAAATAAAAAGCATAAACTGTTAGAGATTTTTGGGTATTGTCATTTTTGTTATTACTTTAGTTCATAATCAGTCTAATATTTATCGATAGTTAATCAGTAAATGACGTGCTATGCGAATAATTTTTGATTGCTCTGTTTAATATCTGTGTTCCTGAGAACTGATTGTTCCCTCCAGAGTTTCGCTCTCAAGGGAAAGAGCTAAGATGACCTGTGTGTTAGATAGAGCCTGCCGCCTGTTTTATTGTTTATCTTTTCTGACTTTTGTTATTCCAGATAAAAGTCCTTCTCGAGGAGAAAGAGGGCAGAAGCTCTGTGACCGACTCAAAGGAGTAGCTTGCTGAGTCTTTTCCTTCTGCAGAAGCTTGGTCATAAAATTCATATGCGTTGTCTGTGGTTCTTTTACTGAAGGTTCAAAAGGAAAAATACCTATTAAACTTTATTTCCTGAATCTGTCTGATCCGAACGGCTCAAAAACGAGTCTGAGTTCATAGTTTGGTGATTCAATTCATCTGATATCTGGATTGGACTGCAGATCTATAGAACTGGGTTGTAATAAATGGAGTGTTTTCCGTTTTGATGTGACTAAACCTCATTTATGCACAAAGCAGCAAAATGTAAACATGTTAAGCTTATAGCTTCGCACAAAGGTAAAAATAATAAAAACTAAACAATAAAAATAATATTATATTCAATTCAGTTTATTTCTATGGTGCCATTTCACAATAAATATCATCTTCAGTTCAATCACACACATCCCAGATGATCATAGTTATCAAACATTTAAGCTCAGTTTATTTTAAAGTAGTTTGAAAGGTTTTCAACCTGAGGAGAGCCAGCAGATGGCATTGAGTCACTGGTTCCTGATATGAACGAGATAAAAACTCACTAACATGAAACCAAGAATTAAAGCATAGACGTGAACTTCAGGCAGAGTTACAGCATAAGAACAGTACAGTTATTAAAAATAGCATACTAATTTAAGAAATGTGAAAACTGAGCAGGTGTGTTTGTGCATAAAAAGCTGAAGGTCTGCTGGGAGGAAGGATCTGTGATGCCGCTCCTTTGTGCACCCAGGATGCATCAGCCTGTTGCTGCAGCAGCTTCATGCATGGAAACAACCAGAGGCCTTCTGTGTCCTGCCAGCCACCCCAGGTCAGAGGTCATCCTGGGACAGAGCCGGCGCTTTCAGTTCCTTCAAGTTAATTCTGATGTTTGCTCCTGCCATTTAAGGAGACTGCAGTTTCAGTGTCAGATGAAAGTTTTATTTTTGGACTGGGTCATGAATCCATCCAGTCAGCAGCTTCTGCTTTTTCATGGTACAAACAGAACTGTTCAAACTCAGAAACCCAGGCAAACGACTGCGAAAGAACAAGTTGAGGTTTTAGTTTCTCCATTTTGTTTCTATGAATCTGAATGAAAAGAAAGGAAGAAACGAAAGTTTAACGTTGACAAATGAGACCTTTGGGGTTTTTTGTTTCTCTCATTTCAAACTAAAGTCAAAACTAAGTCTTTACAAACGGACGATGTTCAGAACTCTGCAAATCACCAGTTAGGTAAAAATAAATAAGTTTAGTGAGTTTGTTACTGCGACTTTTTCTCCATTTGATCAATGTCAGTCGTTTTGGAGTTGAGACGAGCGAATGAAGAAGTGAAAGGTTTTCACTTCAGCCAACAGTTTAAGCTCAGTGTAAGTGTCCTGGTGCAGCTTCCAGTAGAAATGTGACGCACATGGTTACCTGGTATCAACCTGGTACCAGGTAACTACTGGGCCAAGATCCCCAACACATTATTTCATCAAACTTCTGGCTGTTTCTTAATCATTTTTGTTGAAGTACAAAAATCTATCGCTTGAGAGCAAATCCAAACTTTTTTTGTAGAGTTGAGAAACTGCAATAGAAAATGACAGTAAATTTCAAGAGTGAATCTGAACTAAAGTATTGATTTGCTATGCTTTCCTTTGATCGCACAATCTGGAACTGTGAAAATGAATTTGCTTTATGGAAACATGGGAATTTTGAAAAAAACTCACGTTTTTTTGATAAAAAGTTTTTGTTGGGAAGACGTCCTAACAAAAGTCACACCCAAAAACTGGAAATAATCAGCCAGTGGAGCTAGAATTTGTTCATCAATATTAAGAAATTATTGACTCATTTATCTTTCTGAAACGTTGTTTGTAAGTTAATTCTGCTAATATATTAGCACTGGAATCTAGACAGTGCTAAACAGTACACTGTTTTTGCAGTGTACTGACTTGGGATCGGGTTGCACAGTGGAGCAGCACTGTTGCCTTGCAGCAAGAAGGTTCTGGGTTTGATTGCCTGGGGTCTTTCTGGATGGAGTCTGCATGTTCTCCGTGTGCATGGTGGGTTTTCTCCAGGTACTCCGGTTTCCTCCCACAGTCTGAAAACATGACTGTCAGGTTAAGTGGCCTCTCCAAACTGTCCCTAGGTGAATGTGTCCTTGTCCTGCTGCCACCTCCAGCGGTTCTTGCAGATCTCCGTATTTCCAGAGGTAAAAACAACTACACAGTAAAAATGTCAGTGTTGAATTAACACCCAATAGTGTCTCTATGTGTCCAAGTCAGCTGGTGTTAAAGTAACACTTTTGAAAGTGTTAAATGTTTGACATCCTTTTTTTTGTTAAATTAACATTGGTCTATAAACTGAAATGGGTTTAAGAAAAGTTAAACTTTCCATTTCTGTGTCTTGTTTTGATTATTTTCCACTGGATTTGATTGATATTGACACCTTGTGGGTCAATTATTTACTTTTTTAACACCACATTATGTTTTGTGATCAACAATACACTGGTGTTACTTTTAATGTATTTTAACACCAACACCGTTGTAAATGTTAATGTGACTCTGTAGTGTTGAATTTAACACCAGCTGACTTGGACACAGATAGACACTTTTGGGTGTTAATTCAACACTGGCATTTTTACTGTGTAGAAGGGTTTCAGAACCACTGATTCAAAGTTTGTTTAATATAAATAATCTCACCGGAACATAAAGTAAGTAAATAAAACTTTACTTCTATTTCACAGAAGTATAGATCACAAAGGCATGACGATTAAAGAAAACATGATTTAAACCAAATAAAGACCCTGCAGATTCTTTCTGCCTTGCGCTCATGACCCACTTTCCTCTCTTTGTTCGGCACCATGTGTGTTAAAGAGGCGGCTTTATTTCCCCTGGTGGAGGGACAGTGGGCAGCAAACCCAGAGAGGAGCAGAGCCATGCAGCCCTTAAAGAGCCGCAGCCACTAGAGCTGCTGTCAGGGGTTCATGGCGCCCTGAAGAGGCCGATGTGCAGGATTCCTCCGCGTCTCTCTCTCTGCTGCGCACATTAATGTGTTTAATTCAGCCTTTCACCTCCTCTCTTCTCTCTGAATGGGCCTTAAAAGCAAGGATGAGAGCATAAACGCTGCTCACCGCTGCAGTTCTTATGTAAACCGCGATGTCAGGTCACATGGATTCATTACTTCGCTGAACGTTTAAGTACATAAACGGTTTGTTGATTATCTCACTGTTTAACTTTTAGCTTTGAGGTTTAAATGCTGATTTATGAAGGGTTTGTGCAGAGGGCTGCTCGTGAACGCGTTTTACCCAGAGGGTCGCAGATGGTGCTGCAGCGAGACGTTCAGCTTGCCACAAACAAACAGGCTTTACCGGGATTCACGGCGACTGCCAAGGATTACAGCCGCAGAACAAACTACCAGCCCAGAAAGCTCTTCTCAGTTCTTCATTTCTCATTATTTTTATGTGATTTCCAGGCATTTTACAGCACAATCAAGTAATTATGCTACCTTCAGTTCTTATAAAAATGCTACATATATAAAATATGACTTAAAAGAAATGTAACTTCCTGATTTAGCACCTTGAAATCGGGTCTCTGTCTCTTTAAGAAGCTCCTACTCTTCCTGAAGCTCCGCCTCCAGGAAGTCATCCCAACATGGCTCCTCTATTAACCCTTTAGCGGTTTTACCAGCGTCGCTCTGAGCAGCAGCTGCTATAATGAGCTCAGCAGCTGGTTGCTAATTGCTACTGGCTAGTCTGGAGGAGCTGAGAGGGGAGGAGCTTCGACTGGAAGGCGGGGCTTGATCCACCCAGGCGTTTTGAACGGCTGAATGGTTGCCATGGAGATTAGAAGATTTCTAAACATCCATGAATGAATCAAAGCAACGCTGCAGGTTTATTTTGATGAGGGAAAAACATGAAAACATGACGGGAAGATAAAAATGTATATGTTAATAAATTTAAAAATTCACAGTTTTGTTTTATAAAGAAGAAATAAATACAAATTCAGCTGTGGGAGGAGCCTGCATGTTCACTGATTATAAGAGTCAGAAGCATTTCAAAAAGTCAAATTTTGGGGAATTTTCAAACTCAGATAAATTTGAGTTATTTTCTAAAGCATTTCTGGACTTTTCAAAAATGTTCTGAGAGTAATGTCAAAATTTGAGCTTTTTGGCAGAGATGTACATCTATTCTTTTCTATTTATGTCCTGTTGTACATTTATGATCTTGATGTGTCTCAAAATAAAAATTAGTTTCTCATTTCTGACTTGCAGTACAAAAACCAATCCAGCTATAATTCTGGGTTGAGCAGCTCATCCAGGTCTCCACTTGGGTCGAAACACCTCAAAGTGTCTTAATCTGTCTAGAATAATTGTTTCAGTGAGATATGCAGCACATTTTAACATGTTGAAAGGCAAATATTTGCAATACATTTGAATTTTTAACCACTTTTAGATTTAATTTCTAAGAAATTCAGAAAAATATGTTGCCTTTCATCCATTCTGCAATTCTGCGTGATTTTTGTGTTGGTTTATGAGGCGCCAATCTTACTAACATTTAACCAATCAAGTTAAATAATCAGATAATGTTCATCCCTCAGAGGGAAGGAAAGGCTGCAGCAGTTTTAAACACAACACTTTACTTCTAAACTGTTGGCCCCAATATTCACATCTACAGTCTCATTTCTCTTGATCTGGGAACTTGTATTATTTATGGGCCTTTTTATGGAATTAATTATTTCATAGTATTGAACTATATTCCCAGGACATTGAACAATAGGCTTCCTATTTACATTTTGCAGTGAAAACCTTTAGTTTATTTCTAGGAGTCCTGCAGACTCAGCCAGTCTGATGCTGACACATCTACATCCTTCAAAACAAGACATCAGAAAATTAAACATAGTTAGAGCATAAGCTGAAAAGTTTAAGGTCCAAGATATAAAAAAACATCTAGGTGACCAAATCTAACCAAACTAACCTGCTTTAATACTCTAATGTAACCTTCAGACATAACACATGTTGGTTAGTAATTAGAACCAAACTAACAAAAGCTTCTTTATAATCTTTAAAATTATTATGTGAAAATAAAATACAGTTTTCTGTCAAAGTGTGTTGTTTTCATTTAAAAGTTTTCTGTTTTCTTTCTTTTTAATAGATTCTAAATAAATTTATAGCAGAGAAAATGTTTGGAAAACTCCTTGAAAAGAGCAAAATTCCCATCACTGATACTGAAATTTACAGGGTAAATTCACCTTAAGTTGGTTTTCCAACCGCCAATAAAACCCAGAAGAAGAAGAGGAAGGATCCCCATTAGCCAGGCTTTTTCCAGGCTTTTACCAGTTACTCTAATAATATTTATTAAAAATCCAGACTTTAGAAATCACTAAAATATGTCATGACAGATTCCAACACAGAATAAATATTGTTTGTAGCATCTTTTATACATAATTTCAAGCTTAATTTTCCATAAGCAAACATCAATTTTAATTAGCTTAGCATAGAGTTGGAGGAGCTACATGTAACATCGATTTTAGTCTCACTCCTGCATGTTTCATGAAATAAACATGTTTCCACCACGTCGTACTGCTGTTGGTGATGGAAGGGGCGGCCATTTTGAAACAGGAAGTCAGCCTTCCATTGTTTCCAGTTTCCCAGTGGAAAGTCCGACTGGATGGTTTTCCTGTGGATTTATCTGACTGGAAAGTCGGAATTTTTCAAGTTCCCAGTAAACAGATTCACAATGTCAAACACCGGAAACAAAGGAAACGGAAACCCAGCGGCCATTTGCCTCCAGGCTGCGAAATAAGTTCTTTAATCAATGCGGTTAATGCGTGATAATGTCAGGCTGCGTTCAGACTGCGGCCTGAAGTGACCCAGTCCAGATGTTTCTGACGTAATGTGACCTGGATCTGGTCTTTTCATGTCAGTTTGAACAGCTCAGGTCTGATTCTGTTAGAATGTGACTCATATCGATACGTATCTGATTCAAATGGACCATAACGTCCAGGTTTTATTCATCCAAACTGAACGCCACTGATTCTCAACAAATCTCACTATTCTGGTCCTGATACGCAGAAAAACAACAACCATGACGACTATATGAGGGTTAAGTTGTTAATATGTTGCTCCGGTTGGACAACAACTTCAAATATGTAGCTAAGCTCCACCGTTAGCCTCCATGTTTACTAACACTGAGCTCTTCTTCTTCTATGGTGGTTGGCAGAACACTGAGAACCTGACGCTATAGCGCCTCTACTGCGCATGCGGGACACTTTCAGGTCGTTTACACTGCAGAACACATTCAGGTCCAGTTACTGGCAGTGAGAACGGCCTGGAGAAAACATCGGAATTGGTTCACTTCAGGCTGCAGTGCGAACGCAACCCAGTGACTTCAGGTCACAGCAGAGACCCGGTTTGTTCACCGGTTAAATCACCGTTTGCCGTTTTCCTGCTGAGTTATTGGAACCGGCTAGTGCTAACTCTGTTTAGCATTCACACTTTGACCAAAGATCTGCGCAGAAGTCAAAATAGAGAAGCTGTATTTAACGTAGTGTGAGAAATTATGTTTGCAGTTTAGTAATTTTATTTTGAAGTATCTTTACTCTCTTATTTGAGTTAAATTTCTGGATTCTCCATCCATTTTGAGGAACTTTATCCAAAAACTCACCAGAGACACACCTGCAGCTTTTGTTAAAGTTTAATCATTTTATTTTGAAAATGATTTATTTTGCAATATTTTATTTTTAAAATTATTTATGTCAATTATTTTCATTTTGGCCTTTAAAATACCAACATTTCCACATAACTTTATACTTTGATTTGTTTGAATTTTAAAGTATTAAATATTTAATGCTTTGATCCATTAATTAGTTCTTGAATCACCTTTTTTTAAATACTTGAGTAAAAAGATGCTATAAGTAAGTATAAGTTGTGCCACCATCTTCTGGTGAAACTTTTATCCAATATTTACATGTTTTTAGATGAATCTGTGAATATAAACTCATAATCGCTCCATAGGCAAAACGCTGGAGGCAGAAGTAGAAAATAAATGCATGGATCGTTCAGCCTGGCCTAAATATTTCTCATTTCGTAAACCAGGTCACAGGTTATTCTTTCCAACTCACTGTTGGTTAGAAATGACTAATTCTTACCCAGTTTTTGGGTCAGTAAGCTGGTTTCATGCTGACACTTTACCCATCACTGCCTGACTCAGGTTAGCAAAATAAACCTGTAATCTACAAAATGCAACAATAAAAACAAACTTATTTTTATTTGAATACCTCAAAGCTTCTTAAAGACCACAGAGTCACTGAATCTGAACAGGAAGTGAATGAAAGAGCAGGAAACATTTGACAGGATGAATTTAACTGATTGATGGAGGGATGTTGAAATCCAGGAGAGAAACGGAGGAGAGGAGGAGAGAGGGATGAATCCTGCTGGAAAGAGAGAGAGAGAGAGAGAGATAGAGAGATAGAGAGAGAGAGAGGAGGTGTGTAACAGGGAGAGCAGCTCTGGTGGAGCAGAGAGGAGTTGAAAGTGAAGGAAACGTTGCTCAGCTCAGGATGTTGTGCTGTGCAGCCCTAGAAGATGAGAAAATGTGATCTAAACCACTTTTTCCTCCCCGTCTCTCAGATCCTGCTCTGGTTTTCCCCTCTTTTTGTCTTTCATCAAGACGAAGGTTGAGGACCAGGAAGGAGCGCCGACCAAAAGGTATTTACTCTTTTCCTGCTCATTTACAACCTTTAATCAGCCGGAGTTCACAGCGAACGCAAAACATTCAGGGTGAAAACAGGAGAAAGTTGTTCTGGAAGCAGAGATGCAGGAGCTGCTCTGTGGTCCCATGGGGTCCATGTTTAATGGAGGTATGGAGGAAGAGCAAAGTGGGGCATGGGGGGGGGGGGCACTCAGAAAACCCTGCATTATTACCGGCTCTCACTCCAGAACCTCCACACTAAACACCAGTCGGTTCTACTGGACCCACTGCCTGGTGTCGCTGGGTAAATCCCACACAAATGAGACTTTTTTTCTTCTGGATTTGACTTTACAGCCGTAATTAAATCCCTGGTGACGAGTCAGGAGTTTGCATCATGTTCGTTATGAATCATAACTGAGTTTTCATTCAACACTCAGTAGGTTTTGACCCGACAGTGGAAAAAGGAGGGAATGTGGAAGGACGTTATATGTTTTCCTCTGTCGGTTGTTTTCAGTGGAAAAAGCACAAAAGTTTCTATAATTTTACATAAAATCTGTAATAATAGAAACAGATTCCTGTTCTGGGCCCCAGATAATGTTCATAGATGTGTCCAGACCAGGTGGCAAAGTCAACAAAATAAATAAAAAATTACACATAAACATTTAAAAAATTATGAGGTAAAATTTTATACATAGATTCACTTGTTCTTATTTATTCACGGGGTTTTCCATTGTGATGGAAGAAGGTGACTCTGTGTGTCTTTGTTTGACTTGAACTGGATTCACTGGGGCTCCAGGGGCGTAGACAAAGATTTTCAGGGGTGGCCACAACCCATTCCCACCTCCCCCCATTGGGGTGCCACAGTTAAAATGTGAAGTAGAAAACTCTCCACTAGCTGCAAAATCACAAAAACATCATCACATTGTGATATAAAGTTAAAAAAATCATATGTTTGGGTAATAAACACACAGCTACATCGGCTAACAGTGATGGACTGAAAGCTGCTTCTCTCGGCCCAAAATTAAATAAAATATAGATATCTTTGTTGTTGAGCTAATATGTCTATTGATTCAATAATTTAGCAACAAAAAAGAGGTTTTGGAATTTAAAATATGGCTTACTTTGTCAATTTTTGATTAAAATGTGATTAATTATACCTCCTGCAATTTACTTGATTAAAAGTTTAAATCGAGCCCCATTACTAATGTATAATAAAGGAAAAAATAGAAGTCAATAGTGACCAACTGTCTAAAATCAACATTTATTCTATTTTCAAGTGAATTCAAAGAAACGTACTTCTAACAGTTTGACCTGTTAGCCAGAAAGTCTTATGGATGTTTGGGAGCTTAAATGTATTTACTTGTCACTGCAAAACCAGGTTTTCAATCTGAACAGAATTTTATTCTGGTAAAAAATAAATAAAAAAAGAGTTTAGTTGAGAGGAAAAAGTGTTGGAACTGGGAGGCGAGATGAACCAAGCAGGAACTCATCAACACCTCCTGGCTGCAGCATGTCAGCTGCTGCAGAAGGTGGAAACCTGTCATACAGAGACGAACCGCGTGTTCACACCGGCAGAACCGGACCCGGACCCGGCAGAACCGGCCCCAGGCCCGGCAGAACCGGCCCGGTTCTGCACCGTTTCATCCTGTGACGCATAATTGACTAAACTTCTCAGGAGCCAAAGCAAAACGAGCGATACTTTAACAGCACAGCCTCTGCTGGAGAATTGGACCTTAGGGGATTAATTTGGGGAAAGCAGCAAACAAAGTGGCAATTTGGAGCCGAGAGATTAATGACGATCCCACAACACAGAACCATCGATCACAGCGGAGCAAACAGAACCACGAGAAGGCGGTGGGTCAATGAGACGTTCAGTTCAGTCCACTTTAACCCGACTCCGGTCCACTTTAACCCGACTCCGGTCCACTTTAACCCGACTCCGGTCCACTTTAACCCGACTCCGGTCCACTTTAACCC
>CAEGAF010135527.1:0-27418 GCA_903067075.1 Micropoecilia bifurca | reverse complement strand
CTACTGTAATTGGTATTTTTATTAGTTTATGTACTTAAACCATTAAGTGACATCTCAACCGTTTGGTAGAGATGAACCTTAACCATAAAGGACATCTCAACCGTTTGGTAGAGATCAATATTTCCAAAACCACAGGGTCTTTTGAAAAAAAAAATTTTGATTATGTTTATGAATCACCTTAGGGTAAAAGAAATGCAAAAAACAAAATTTTCACAGGTTTTTTTCTAGGTGCGGTAGTTAAAGGGTTAATGTCTGTATTTTATAAGAATTTAATATCTGGTTTGGTTATACGCCTTTTTTTATTATTATTTTTGGTGTTATGCCTGTACTTTTTCTTTTTTTCCGTGTGCAGATCTTTTATGAACTTGGTTTTTAAAATGTGCTTAATGACTAAATTGTACAGGAGACTTTCTACGTGTGGAAAACAAACAGTTATCAGTTCTCGAAAATGCCACAAAATTTTCTGAAATTAGGTATATGAAATGACAATTGTTAATGTAGCTGCTCTGTTCCAGAAGCTGTTTTAGAACTGGTTTGATTTTAACTTTGAGCAAATTTTGAAAGTCTCAGATTTGCTTATATGCAGATTTGTGGTTTTAGGTCCGTGTGGCTAAGCAAACAGAACAGATCTGAATGTTTCAAGTTTTTCTTTTTTTATCTGACTTTTGAAACTGTATGTGTTACAGCTGCAGTTTGATGTTTCCACTATTCCATCTTAATGTTGCTTTACGCACTGCAGAATACTGAAAACACAACCATAAGGAAATGTTTCAGACTATCAAAGATTTCAGTTCAGCTCACAGTTCCTGTCTTTCCTTCTCCACCGTAGGCTCTGCTGACAGCAGTCACCTCCCAGCACATAGAAATCCACGAAGGCACCGTGCTGCAAGCCGTCCGCACCTGTTACAACATCTACCTGGCGAGCAAGAACCTCATCAACCAGACCACAGCGAAGGCCACGCTCACGCAGATGCTGAACGTCATCTTCGCGCGCATGGAGAACCAAGCAGTACGTTCAAGTGCTCTAGGAACTAAATCGCCTGATTGTTGTGTTTACGTAAACACGCAGAATCTCTCTTGAATCACAGTCTCTGAAAATTGCTCTTGTGGAAGGTAGTTTTAAGTCGAAATGAGCTAAAGAAGTTTATTCATAGGTAGACGCCATGCTGTGTAAGTATTTAAATAAGTTTGGATTGTAATACAGGTGCATCTCTGTAAATTAGAGTATCATTGCAAAGCAAATTTATCTCAGCTAATTAAAGTACTAAACCTCATAGATTCAATACGCATAATTAAGTGTTGGAGACTGCTGACTTAATTGTCTGGCAGACATTTGTTTGTATTTTCCACATTGAAGATGTGCCACAAAACGTCCCTTTTTTTTAAGAAGTTGGCTTCTCAGAGTGCTGTATGGAATAATATTGATGGAAAGTTGAGTGGAAGGAAAAAGTGTGGCAGAAAAAGTTGCACTAGCAACAAAGAAAACTCCAATAATGCAAGGATTTTGAAGAGTTTAGGGGAGATTCTCATGTCGTGGTCTGGCGGGAGTCAGAACTTCACACACACTCATGCAGAACATGGACTACAGCCTTCACACTCATTGTGCTAGGCCACACCTGACACAAAGTTAGAAGTGTCTTTACTAGGCGAAGGATAGAAATGTTGATCAGGGAACCACAGGCTAAACACATCCACGCCGCGCCGTGTTGATGCAGTAATTTGTTCATAAACAGCCCCAACCAGGTATTCAGTGCATATACCTTAAAATGGATGTTTTGTTTTGTTTCTTTTTTTAGAAATATTTTTATTGGTCTGAATTTTGAGTTTCATTGGATTTAAACCAGAATCATCAACTCTAGCATAAATAAATCCTATTCATTCACAGCTATATAATATTTTAGGCTCCTTTTTAATTCTTAAAATGAACTTACTTTTCAATCATATTCAGATTTTTTGAGATGCACCTGTATTATCATATCGGCAAAAAAAAGGAAAAGAAAAAAGCTTACTCTAATCTCATCTTTTTCTTTTTGAATGACACTTCTCCCCTCCTCACCTGCTTCCCTCCCTCCCCCCTTTTTGGACACATAGCTTACAAATCACAAGCTATCTTGGTCTCTGGCCTCCAGAAAGCGTGACCGCCAGGTAAAAGCGTGCAGGACTGCCCGTGACATTGCCTGATCAGAACTCTTTCAACTCTTTCCTGTGCATCTGTGTTTGCGTATTCAGCTTCCTTTTTTCTTTTTCCCCCTCTTCCCTTATCCATCCGTGCCCTCATTCGTTCTCTTCCTTTGCTCCAACTCTGCACACGAATGCTGCACACTCTTTCCACATTAATGCTTGTTGTGGCCTCTCTCGCTCATCTTGCTTTCTCCACGACATATTGGTTTTTAATTGCACCAGGAAGTGGTGAATGTTTTTTTTGTATGTGTAGCATATGCGACTAGTAATGAGTCAGATGCAGACGGAATAGTAAAAGCAGCAATGGAGCGACGAGGCAGACTTTAAGTATTGTCTCTGCCCCTGTAGTGCAGCACAGGAGATCAACTTTCTGTAATTTGTGTGTAGATGCATCCCACTGGCTGCAGCTCAGCATGGTGTGTTCACACACACGCGCACACACACACACACACAGCTTTGGTCTCGCACAGCCTTCACTATCCGACTGAGGTGGCATTTAAATAATGAGCTTAGTTTGTTGGCGCTGCCTCGTCTGTCCCCTGCGGTACGTTTGTCTGCTCCCGTTCGATGCTAATCGCTGATTTAGAAAGGCTGCGTCGTTGAATTAATTTACTGAGGTTTTGATGTGACAATAGCAACAGTTCTGTTTAATTAGGATGGAGCAGCTTCTAATAGAGGTGTGGTGTTCAAACTTAAAAAGCGGTAGCCTAATTAAAATTAGATTGTGTGAGGAGCTTTTTTGAGATTTTTGTTGTAAATCAGTAAATGAAAAATCCCCAATCTCTGTGTTCCCACCAGACATATACTCTTATTTTCCATTTTTCATGAGGTAACGTTCTGGTCAGATGTCTGCATACACTCATAATGGGCATTATTGACTTAGGCATTTAAATTTATCTTGGACAAATAGTGACTTAATAATTGGTTTCCTAGGAACAAAAATGTATAGATCATTGAAATGTTAAAAGTTATTGCATTTGCAGTTTTATTTTATTTATATTGCATATTGCAAAGTGATTTCATGGAAATATTTGGTAGAGCATTTGACTTTAGTATCATGCATTCAAACTTTGCTTTTTTCTATCATATTTGTCCACTTGTATGGATTGGTCGATGTCAACATCAGATCTAGATCTTTGTGACAAAGGCGAATAAAACCAAGGGAAGCTGTGGGAAATGTCTTGATTACCAATGTCAACATTCAGCTGCAGCAGTTCAGGTTTTCCTAATGCTATGCTGCCCTATAATGTAAGAGCAATTATTAATACTCTAAAGCTTTATTATCTCATCCCACCCTAAAAAGAACAGATCGAAAACATCCTTCAGGGCTGAGAACGGAGATAAAATGCAGCACACGGCGTCAAATATCTAACATGACTTGAGCATGTCACGCTGTGCGAGCTCAACATGAAAATGTCGATGGCGGCCGTCACTGAGCAGTGGAAGTGTTCCCACACCTGAGTTATGTTGGAAAGATCTGATGGCAACGTCATCGGATCAATGAGTGGACATCAGGTTAATGTTACCACCTCGTTATTGGCGAAGAAGAGAGAGAAAAGCAAACGCTGTGGAAGTGCTCATGGTTCAGTAGGAGAGAAATATGATCAGATGTCTGTCACAGCAGCAGTCACTCTGCATTATTATCCCAAAACATTTCTGACGTTGCTTGGGATCACCGTTTGGTCTTTCCATCAATTCTTTGAAAGTTAGGATTTTGTCCAAAGCTCAGAAATAATTGCACAGCTTAAGCCTGGCATACCCATGGTCAGTGTATGTAAATGTCCCACTGGAGCCTTAAGTCATGCCGTTTTACTGTGATTTTGTGAAAGTGTCACTTTTTTTTCCCAGACTCTGTCAACTCTACATGTGTGATTTTCTTATCAACCTTTTTCTCATTTCTGGAAATCTACAAACACTCTTGGATTGGCTGAGGAAACTTGCGCTGTTTGTTTGTGTCGTTTTTCTCTATAATGAAAGTTGTGTTATGCTAATATGGTGTCATGTCGAACAGCACAAATACAGTTAAACTTAAAATTATTCAGACCCCCAGCAGGTTTAGTGTTAGTATGATTGCCATTCAAAAAGGAAGTTAGTTTCTGATGGGTGATGAGACGGGCATCTCTCAAAATATGATAAAGCACTGTCAAATTTTCATCACATCAGAAATTTTTTTTTTTTTGAAATTGCATAGCTTCAATTTGAAACATTTGTTTTCAACCAATTTATCTTTGTTGATGAGATCCGAGTTTGAGTTTAGAAGGCCTCCTTGCCATCACCCTAATCAGTAGGTAACCTTCGTAGATTTTTTTGTCAGTTAAAGTCTATCACAGGGATGGAGAAGCATGATATAATTTATTATAATGAAGAAAACAGACTGTAAAGCTAAATCCGGTCTAAAATTAGAAGAAACAAAAGCTTATTCTGTTCTTGGTTTATTAAGAGCATCACTAAATATCAACACATAGCCATTGTCGACACTGCATTCTTTTTAAAGATACAATTTCTCTACTTAATGTAATTGTTCTATTGAAGAAAGCTGTTTGATGATGTGTAAATTGTATTTATTGAGCAGTATTTGTCATCTTCAGGCTGTAGAAATAACAGAGTATAGCCTAAACCCTCATTATTTGAAATACCTTTATTTTATCATTATTCCAAAAGTACCGCTAGTAAATGTTGATACTACTTCTAATCAGAAGAAACAATTTAGTAAATGTAAAAGATTACTTTTAGCTTAAATCTACCAAGGCTTTTTTTTGCATTCCAGTTTAAAACGAATTGTCCAAAAAGCCAAATGTTACCGTGTCCAGCAGGCGGTCTGCTCTGAAAGAAGCAGGTGTGAGACGGCTGTATATTTTAGTCCTTTTCCATTAGAAAGGCTTTCTGCCAGCAGCAAACTTAAATGGACTCGACACACACCGGCCGGCATGAAGTGATTCACAATGTTTGTCTCATTGCTGTTTGAGTAGCATGCCGTCTTTCTCTCAGCATATTTATGTGCATTCTCACTCGGACACACAGCAGATGTATGCCGACTCACTAAGTATATGCTGGGGGAGGAAACAAACTGTCTTATAGCCGAACTGTGAGCTCAGTTTCCTCACTAAAAAGGCCGACTGGTTGATATTAACCAGTGTTTTCCTACTTATGTTTCTAATCCATACTGCTTTCTAATAACCATTTTTCTTCTCCATCTGTGTTTGTTTCTTTTTGTTTTTTCGGCCTGCGTCTGTCTCCCATCCCTCTGTCAGCTGCAGGAAGCCAAACAGCTGGAGAGAGAGCGGCACCGACAGCAATCCCCTGTAGCCCAGCACACCGAGCCAGAATCCCCGCAGCTCCAGACTCACGTTCACCCACCCGGCAAGGGCCCCGCCCAGGAGGCCAACGGCCCCGTCAGCCCCGCGACCCCCGGCATCGCCACGCCCTCCACGCCGTCCACGCCTTCCACGCCGGCCCCGGAGTCCGGCAGCAGCAGGTCTGTGTCCGGGGAGCGGGGGGAGCGGCCCGCCCCCGACGAGAACCCGGATCCCGAGAACGGTTCTGAGTTTTGTGTGGCTGAGAACGAGCAGACGGTACAAAGTGAGTTACCGTAGATTAAAAATACACAAATGAATCAGATATTTGGATTAAGTAGACTCTTATTAGAGTTTACAACAAAATCATTCAACCTGTTATTTAAAATGTACAATTAAACTAGAGATGCACCGATGTGATATCTGAGGTTTAGTATCACCTGAAACCTTTCTGACGCTGAACTGACTTAAAAAGTTTCTGTTTTTAACACCAGATATTTATATTTATTTATTAACTTTTCACCAGTGCAGGACACTTTTGAGACACCAACAACTTCTCATGCTTGGTCAAGCAACACAACTTCAATTGATCTAGAATTCTTTTCAATATTAATATCAAATTAGTTTCTCTGTGACTCAAACATGATTTTTTTTTCATGCATTTGCTTTTGTTTAGAGATTTACTTTGTTTATGAAAATGCGCAGAATTAACTTGCATTCAGCTTCCTCACTGGAAGTACCCATGTTAAATATAATGATCGAATTCATCTTTGTTTTCATTTATGCATTTATTTATTTTTGTAAAACAAATCAGATCCTAACTGTGTTTATTGTGTCCTACAGATGCAGCATCTAAACCACATGAAGGAGCAGGTGAAGAAGAGGACGAGGAAGCGCCGAACTACGAGGAGAAAGCCCAGGAAATTGTCCAGAGCATTCTGCAGGAAGTTGTCAACACTGTGGCTGGAGGCGAGACATCCTTTATTCATAATTTCAAGCGACGTGGCTCAAGTATTAAGTGAAATTATCAATCTGGCCTCGCTAAGTCTTATTTTCTCCTGGAGGGTGTTTTAACGACGAGATTATCAATCCATTTCCTCCTGTGCTCGTCGTGTCTACAGGCCACTGCCTGGACCCGGCGAACCTCTGCTCCGACTCCAAGGAGTCAGCCGGCGAGCCAGAGGATTCCCCGCCGGCCGAGGCAGCTACCGAAGGCACCCAGAGCTCGATGGAGGACGAGGGGACAGTGGGGAGCGACAGCGAGCACGTCCATGCAAACGGCATTCCCGGCACGCCTATTTCTGCTAGCTTTACGCCCTCGTTGCCTGACGACAGATTATCCGTCTCCTCCACCGACACTCAGGTGAGGAAGTGAAGACGGTCTGAGTGTTGGACCTTATTAGGTGTTGACATTTATTTAAGTTATACATTTGCTCATTCTTTGCTTTGCCAATGACTCTTTTGGCAAAACTGCAAAATCCATGGTACTAAATTGTCCTTTATGGTATCTGAAGCATTTCAAATTATTTCAAATTATTTATTCATCTTTTTAATTATTTCTTGAATTGAGTCATCTTTGGCTCTTGTTACTAGAAAGCTCTATCAGAAGAAATATATCTGGATGATCAACCAGCCAGACAAAACCCGAGTCATTTTCTTTATAGAAATAAACTTGTTAGTTATCCAATATGGTGTTTGTTGTCATAAAAAGGTAAACTTCACAAGATCTGCCTTTAGAACAGGGATTGTCATTAGTTTGAAACCGGACGTAATGGAGCTCACTGTGTGCCGTTTGAAGTGTCGAAGCTGTGTAATCTATACCTGCGAAAACACCACAGTGACACGCAAGAGATGGAAAACACAAACTTAAATAGCTTAAAATAAACTCTACCTGCTTTAGTTAATAAATAAATGCATTTGCCTTGCATTCAAACTGCAAGGCAAATGCAGTTTGAATGACATTTTTTATACTTTGGTAAACTTGACAAATACAGTTAAAGTAATAATAATAATAATCAAACAAAGAAGTAAGTTATTAGTTTAACCTGAAGTTCTTTGTGTAATTCACATTAGTGTTAAATTTACACTATGATGGGTGTAAATTTCACTTCCTGAAAACCTGTCCCTCAGTCTGGCAACATCAGAAACTCCTCTTCTCCTCAAGTTGTTGTGAAGCCAAAGGTCAAGTCTGACACAGCTGGACTCTGGACTTTTTCATTTTTTCACTTTGGCAAACAGGTGTGTGTGGTAATTTCTCCTGTAGCTGATCAGAGGAATCTGATACGTTTGCTTAATGAATAAATAATCGTCCTGCTCCCTGCTTACTGAATGAATGAAAGAAAATGGAGTAAAAAAGTGAGCAGGCGCGTCATACACAGAGGCTTTCTGTTCACATACAAAGGAATAAAAGCCTCTTGTCAAAAAATCCTTAAAAATAATCCAAACACTCCATCTGAACTTTTATGACCTGATTTTTTTTTTCTAAAATGCACTGAGATTTTCTTATCATTATGTCCTGCAGAAGATCATGATACATTTTCAAATTAAGACATGAGAGTTAAATCCAGGAAAACCTAGTTTATATCAGTCTTTAGCAACTACAGAATCATTACAGAAGTGTGGCTTGCATTTCTATTTAGCTCCCAAAACTCTGGTGCCCCTAAATATCAGTTGGTGAAGCTAATTGTCAGCAGAGGTTGCGTAACTAATAAAGGAAACTTGTTTGTAATTTAATCCTACTATAAATCCACCTAAAATTCGGCATTTCTTGAAAAGTTGCAAAAAGAGAACCGCTATTATGAAAAAAATGTAAAAATTTCAAGATAGCATGTGTTTGGTGCTCTGAATGACCTCTGCAGGTCAGTGTAATTAATCTGAGGTGTAAATCTTCAAACAAATCTTATTGTTCTGTAAGGCTTTAGCATTAACACGCTGTTGATGTTAAATAATCTGGAAGATAAAAGCTCTAAAACCAAACGTTGCTTGTTTTTCTGCTCCTTCAGGAATCGGGAGCAGCAGCTGGCCAGCCGCCAGGTGCCAAGTTCTCCCACATCCTCCAGAAGGACGCTTTTCTGGTCTTTCGCTCTCTCTGCAAACTGTCAATGAAACCACTATCAGACGGACCTCCTGATCCAAAGTAAGGCATCGTTGGTGTTGTTTTTTGGTTTTTTTTGTATAATTAAGGATTTTCTACAGCTTAGAAGAGTTTGATTTGTTAGATGTGCTTTTACTCTTCTATACTTTCTCGATTTGTGTAACTAATTAATTAATCAGCATCTAATGGAGACTCCCGGTTCATTTAGCTGTTGGATTTAACTTCTAATTGCCAAGTTTTACTCTAAGTTGCTTAAAACCTGAGTGTTGGACTTTTTGTGATTTTTATTCCTAGCTAAGGTTTATTTATTTTTATCCTTCCTCTAAGCTGCAGGTCTGACTGCAGACATCATGAATCATGGTTTAAAATGAGGATTGCTCCGATTGTGGGGTTTTTTCATTGGTTTCCATTGGTTATGGAGGCAATGAGACATCAATCAGAATTTTCTGAATCACTTCCTTGTATCATGAAACAGTGGAACCCTTTTCATCCTTCCTCTTTATTTTTTCAAAGCACCACAAATGCAAAATGAATTAGTTTTTTATTTTGCTCCAATTTAATATTTCCCCTGACCACGCTTCAGTCAGAGAAAATGTGATCGTACCGATAGCTGCACCTTCTCTGGAATCAGGCTCTTCTACCTCAGACTTCTACCTAAAACTGCATTCTGACTCTCTCCTATTTCTTTACTGTTTTCCAACCAATTTATTCTTAATTTCAACAAATCTGTGTCAAAGAAATGCTATCCAGGCTGCTTTTTGAATGGCTTCGGATACAGTTCTGGTGTAACAGAGCGTTTCGCGAAGGCTGACATGCTCTGTCTGGATCAGACTGAAATCTTTGCTCTCCTAAAAAGGTTTATTCACTGGATATTTCACTCCGTCACACCTGAACAACTTGCTACACACTGAACATGTGAAGTGTCTACAGCTCAACTAGAGCAAATGACTTTGGATCCTTGTCTCCGATCACCGTTGACACATCTGATTTACTGTCCTTACCTCTAAATGCTGCCAGACCCAACCTTGCGTCCTTCTGCAGATGCTTTTCATTACTACATACCAACATAAATGCTGTTAAAAAGGCTGCTATAAGATTTCAGTCCTTACTGCTCTACAAGAGAGCTTCTTTTTTTAACTGTTTTGATTTATTTTCTACTAAAAATCAATTATACAAAGCATTTCTTAGCAATAAAACTGCATGCAATCATAAAACTAAGAAATTGCTTAAAAAGTAAAAGGATGTTATTGTTTTAGCAATTAGATCCTAATTTTCTTACTGCTTTTGAGAAATGGAAAGCAGACAAAGAAAGAAAAGCATAGCAAAGGAGCATTTAAAGTCGGCATATAAATTAGCTGAATCTGTTATTTGTTGAAATTCTGTTATTTCTTTCTCAGAGCTTTTTGCTACAGTAGAGCTTTGCAGACAGATGGAGGTTGTGCATGCAGGCGATCTGTGACTGTGACCCCCAGAGCATTTTCTTTTAATCCTGCTGACGATTTTTAACTCTGCTGCAGACGCACATCCTCATGAGTTCTCTCCATGTAATTGGTTGTAAATTCCTTTCAAGGACATTGTTTTCTGTTACAAAGACCAAAGAACGCAGCAGAAACATCAGGGATGAAGCTGCGGAGAATCTTAAAGCCGCTTTAGGTTATAAAACATCTTCCGAAGCAACATCTCACGGAGCGCTGCTGAATCATCTGACCTACATGTTAAACTGACTCAGATTACTACAAACTAAACAGTTGTATAACCTTCTGAATGTACATTTTTATTCTACTAAACATTTTCAGAATCGTTCAAACAAATAAGAAGACTAACATATTTCCTTTGTGTGACTGCCGCAGGTCCCACGAGCTGCGATCAAAGGTGTTGTCTCTGCAGCTGCTGCTGTCCATCCTGCAGAATGCCGGGCCCATCTTCAAGACCAACGAGATGTTCATAAACGCCATCAAGCAGTATTTGTGTGTGGCGCTGTCCAAGAACGGCGTCTCCTCTGTGCCTGAAGTCTTTGAGCTCTCGCTCTCCATCTTCCTTACTCTGCTGTCCCACTTTAAGACCCACCTCAAGATGCAAATCGAGGTAAAACGTTTGCATGTGTCTATTTGGTAAAGTTTTCTTTTTATTGCAAGCTCTCCCAACGGCATAAATAGACAGCTTATTGTCTTGCATAAAATGAAATAAAACAATTTTGCGAGATAAGTACACTGAGTAAACACAAATTCAGCCAAAAGATCGGTTTCTTGCTCTTGAGACATTTGCTTCATGTATTCCCCACTTTCTCTCTCTGCCTCTTTTCTGTCTGGTACTTGTCAATAAAACCAACTAGTGCCAAAAAAACAAAGCATGTAGTTAAATTTCACTATCTTCTGTTAATTGAGTTGCCAGAGAAAGAAACAAACACCTTCTTTGGCAGGAGATGGTTGAGATTCCCTAAACCAAAGCTTAAATTTATGGTAAACATGAGGCCAAGTTCCAAACAAACTCGATAGTATTTGAAAGACAAAGTTGTAAATTAGTCAGTTGAATGATGTTCTATGTGCGAATTTTCACATGGAATATAAAATACCTAACCGTCTCTGGACAAAAGAAGCATTAACTAAAGACCTAAAAAGAAAAATCAAGTCATATGGCCAAAATTTGAATGATTAAATATAAGGCTTTGCTTTTTTTGAACTCCCTTACAAATGGGGTATGCACAAGTATTGATATTCTAAGATTGTTTTTGTTCATTGAAGTATAACTTATGATCAAAAAAGATTTTGTTGAAACAGTAGAAAAAAGAAGATTGGTTTCTTGCTCCCAAAGGGAAAAGCATTTCTTCAGTTGGCTTGCTGGAAAACTTTAAAAGTGAGTACTTAATAAGATGAATAAAAAAAAACACTCATCCAAAATTAGCATTAAAGTCTTTTAGGACATGACGTGAGCAGTTCTACCTGTTGTTCTTTCATCTCAGCCAAATTAACTCGCCTTCCTGCTTCCAGGATCCCTGATCCTGTCGGCTGCTCTTGTTTTGTTTTTCAGCATTGCGAGTTGCTCCTTTTGCCTGGTTCTCAATGGAAATGCATTAAACTCTCTCTACAGGTGTTCTTCAAAGAGATTTTCCTGTACATACTTGAGACGTCCACAAGCTCTTATGACCACAAGTGGATGGTCATCCAAACACTCACCAGAATATGTGCAGGTTTGCTCTGCTTTTTTCTATTTTTTTTGTTTCTGCACAAATATTGACCTCATATGTAATTAAATTAACTTTTCAAAATGAAGTATTTTTGAAAGACAGTAGTAGGAAAAATCTTCTAATTTCTCCTTCAACTTTAATCATTTTTTTGTGGTTTCAAAAGCAATTTTTGAGGCTACGATTTTATAAGTCGTTTCTATGATTTCTTAAGGTTTTGTGGGGGGGAAAAAAATGTGTCCCTTCTGTCCTCTTCAGATGCCCAAAGTGTGGTGGATATCTATGTGAACTACGACTGTGACTTGAATGCTGCTAATATTTTTGAGCGCTTAGTCAACGACCTCTCAAAAATAGCCCAGGGCCGCGGAGGCCACGAGCTCGGCACAACGCCCCAACAGGTGAATTTTTATTTTCCTCACGTTCTTCAGCTATTCTGTGCCTGCTTTATGGGGATAGTTCAGGATTTATGAAGTACGGTGCTGTTAAAAGGTTATAAACAGTTAATAACATACCTTCAACTCACAACACTCTTCGTTTATTGTAATTCCAGATTAGCTGATGCTGCAAAGGGAAGCTGACGAGTTAGAAAAGGGACCAAGACCAAAATTGACATCTATAAATCTCAAAAATGCCACAATGGCTTATTTGAACCTATAAAACTTCATCACATCTATAATTTGGAAGTTATTTACACAGACGTTGACGATTATTTAGAGTTAAATGTAGGTCAGAGGCATTGTTGCCCCGCCTTGTGAAACACAGACCAAGAACTGAACTTGTAAACAGTTTAAACTCGGAGCAGCCGAGTTTAAACCACCAAAGTAGAAATCCAAAATGTCACAACTCCCTATGTGAACACAGTGTTACTGTTTTTGGTTTTTTTTTTTTCGCTGTCTACTTTTTCTATCTGGTATTTAGTAACTGGAAAGAGTTAAATGTTTGATTCTTGGTACATGAAACGTGGTGCAAAAACCCACTGAGATTTTTCAGATTGTAGCCATCTTCTTAAACCTCCAGAACCAACTGATCGTGATTTGCACTAAATAAAGCAACAAAACAGAGTTGGTTACATCAAAGAAAGATATTAACTATTTCCAACCTTTTAGCAGAACCATAATTTATTCCCAAACCGTCCCACTAAGACAGCTCGAAAAGTTTTTCTGATTATTTCATGTGTTTTATATTCTTGTCCAGGAGCTGACTCTGAGAAAGAAAGGCCTTGAATGTCTAGTGTCCATCCTAAAATGTATGGTGGAATGGAGCAAAGACCAGTACGTCAACCCCAATTCCCAGACCAGCCTGGGTGAGTCATTTATGAGATGCTGGCTGCAGTGAAACCCAAAGCACGAGGAAATTTTGTGACTTTTTTTGTTTGGTTTGATCATTTTAATTATCAACTTGCAGATGCAATGATGTCAGAAACCCTGTTTCTAACAGGCTAGACATGGGAGTGTGATCTATGTCAAAGATCTACGGTCTTTCAAATAAGACATACTGAGTTTACTGTAGAAAACTCTGCACAATGTATTTCAAATGTGTTGCAAACTGAGCTGCGCTGCACCATCACTTTGCTTCAACAATAGCTCCAAAGTGCTAGTAGCATTTCAGCTCCCATAATACTTCAAGGAGACGCTGGAACCAAAACCGCTCCAGGTGAGGAGAAGCTGGTGTAGGGACTGAAGCTTGATGTGTGTGTTTGTGCTGCACCTGCAGCTGTCGGCACAGTGAAGGGGATTAAGTATTTTTGTGGCTGTATACATGCATGGAAGGTTGTGCAAATCTATTAATTCCTGAGGATTTAAAGGTTTGGCTACAGTGGGAAGGAAAAAAAGCTGATACTTGTAACTGTGCAATATGTAGGTAATACGGTTCTGAATCGGACGCAGTTTGATTATTCGTAACCTTAATAAAGGCGTAAACAATTCTGACTGTAATCTTATAGCTGGCTCACACTGTTCAGAGCCCTATGTATTGCTTCCTTTCCTGCAGTAGACTGTAAAAAACAGGGAAGGTTAAAAGCAGATTTTGGCCGTAATCTATCTGGATCGGTCTCAGTTCCCCTCAGAGTCTTAACAGGAGTTTGAGATAAGGCTTGTACCCTTCAGCATGGCCGCAGTCAGCTGTAGGATTGACCACTGGAAGCAAGGGAAGAAGAGGAAAAGCGAGCTCTCGTCGGCTAAGTTCCAGCCACAGCAGGCAGTGAGATAATGCTTCGGCACATAGAGGCTAATCCAGAAGGTTCAGACCCTGAAAAAGAGCAATACCTTTCACCGAGCTGCGATGAATCACCAATCTGTGACACGTGGAGCATATCCTCTCTGCGAGTCGGGCCGCTGGGTCTTGGGCACAGAGGACGGATTTGTCGTTAGCTGAAGGAGGAACCCGAACTAAGACGAAGCTAAAACTCTGAGAAAGGACTGAAAAGATATCCCTTAAGCCTCTGGAAGTATCCACAGGCCAGCCTGGGGCTAAGCTGTCAGAGCCAAGCAGCAGAGGCAGCTTTGTTGACTGTCAGGGATATTACTCTGCCAAAAAACCCACGACAGCTCATTAGTATACAAACAGCAGCTCACGTTAAAATCCTGCATGCTGAATTTGCCCTGTTGGCATTTGGTGGAGGTTAGAAAGTTTTACATTTTAGACTACAATCTGTTATAGCAGCATGCCAGGTCCTTGCTTGTAACGCTTTCTTGTCTTTACTCTCATCTTTCTGAATAACTTTGAAGCAAGAGCAGGTAAAAACTGGAACAGTAGTGAGTGTTTTAGTAGAATGTGTGTAAAAAAAAATAGCTCCGATTTAAACCCTTTGTGATTGTGGTTTAGGTAGTTTTCCATTGTCTCGGTATGAAAGTCTGTCAGCAGCTTTTAATACAACATTCAGCAGAATAACTCAGTGTGTCTATACTGGGATACACTCAGCTAGCAAACATCACATCACAGACCCAAATACAAGGCATCCTATGCAGCCTTTTGATTATTTTAGTATGTTACAGAGATCCAAGAGAGTTTTCCCCTAGCAGAAAATGAGAACAGAACCATCTGTAGATAAGAAATAGTCATTGCATTGTTTGAAACCGAGAATTTCTTTAAAACCACGGTAAACTCTGAAACCAGATACAAGCCTAAGTTCTGTTACATAACTTGAGCGGTGTAGGTTACGCAGTAACCAGAACCACGTTTGGTCTGACTTAACCGGTTGAGACCTGGAGAAACATCCAAACCAGATTGTTTTTAAAACCATGGTTTTACGCTCTGAATGGATACAGAAAACACATCTAGTTCCTACAAAAAGATGCTCTTTTTCTTTTGCCGTGCCATCTGTCCGTGTTTTTAAGAATGGCAAACATCGAGGCGTGCCGACGCGTCTGCGAGGCCGTCCTGAATGTTTTAAAGAGTTTCCGTTGGGTAATCAGACGCCTCAGTTGGACCCAGCCTGGGTTACAGGGTGAACCTGTTCCAGCAGCAGCGGCGTATCCTTGAGCTCCTCTCTCATGGATTAATAAACCAACTCTCTTGACCTTCAGCTCACATTTCTTCCCCCTTTTCACTGCCTGCCGTGTTTTAGAGAACATCCAGAGCCCAAAATGCTGCATTAAATTATCATAGTTTACAAAATCATGCAAAGTTGGCACTTTTAATGAACTTTTAATGCAACTTTTAGAGCAACTTTGCATTAAAAGTGTCATTATTTACCGAATGACACTTCATGACAACTGTCATAAACATTCATAAAGACTTCTTTATGTTCATGGCAGGTGTTATGTCATATTTAATGACAGTGTCATGTCAGTCTTATGCACACCCTTTGAATAAAGTGTTACTCAAAGCAATAGTTATTGTTTTCTAAATCATTGGCTTTATTTCCTTTTATTTTTGCTCTTCAGGGCAGGAGAAACCTTCAGAGCAGGACAGCTCAGAGACCAAGGCCACAGAGAGCATAAACCGCTACGGCAGCATCAACTCCCTGGACTCCACGGCCTCGTCTGGCATCGGTAGCTACAGCACACAGATGTCCGGCACCGACAACCCCGAGCAGTTTGAGGTCCTCAAGCAGCAGAAGGAAATCATCGAACAGGGGATTGACCTGTGAGTCTGGTGAATTACAGCTTTATATTCTGATGGAACGTGGAGCAAGTTAGCCGTAGCTAAGTTTGGCTTTTCTCGTTTGTCTTTTCCTCAGGTTCAACAAGAAACCAAAGAGAGGAATCCAGTACCTTCAAGAGCAAGGCATGCTGGGTACAACCCCAGAAGACCTGGCACAGTTCTTGCACCAGGAGGAGAGGCTTGACTCGGTAAAAAAAAACCAATTTGCTATAGGTAAAAGTAGAAAGTAAAGAAAGGTAGACACTAGAATATTTTCAAAATGATACAATTTGTTGCAGAAATAGTTTATTAACAGGCCAATTTTCAAAATAGCATCACCGCTGAGACATAGACCAGCAATCTGTTTTTTTCTGATTATCCTATATTATCATCTGTAATCATCATAACAATGCAAGGACAATTTTTTTGTGCAGCAAAAACTTACAAGTTAGTCAAATAAAAAAACATGAATGTATATATTTATACCTGAATAAAATAATAATTTTATGTTGAGTTAAATTTGTACTCTGCCGATTTCAAAAACAATTATATATATAAGGAAAGATATAACGGTAATAAATACTTTATTGCCATTTCAGGTGAATATTTTTCGTTTCTGCCTAAAATTACATAAAAATATGATTCTTCCAGTTACCTTTGTCTTGATTCTAGACAAAACACAATTAAGCTCACATCAGATGCTGCCTACAGTAGGTAAAAAAAACTAAAAATAAAATAATTAATGTATAAACTTTGATTAAAATAGATGTAATTAAATTATGATTGTATACATGTAAATCAGAATTAAAAGTAATTTAACATAATGACTGTAATTGAACTCATTTTTTATTGTTTGGCACCATGATGAGCAAATTAGTGCAGCATTAATAACTGCATTAATTACAGCGTCAGATAAAAACAATCTGCCCTGATTTGCTGCTCTCTGCTAATCATTAAGGCAGCTTGTGTTTCCCTCTGCAGGGTCACAGACCTCAGCACTGTGTGTAAATGTGCAGGCATATAAGTGCAGCCTGACCTCTGTGTCGTTGCTCTGTTCAGACTCAGGTGGGTGAATTCCTCGGCGATAACGACCGTTTCAATAAAGAGGTCATGTACGCCTACGTGGATCAAATGGACTTCCAGGGCAAAGACTTTGTTTCCGCTCTAAGGATGTTCCTGGAGGGCTTCCGGCTCCCCGGCGAGGCCCAGAAGATCGACCGGCTCATGGAGAAATTTGCAGCAAGATATCTGGAATGCAATCAGGGGTGAGTTAAATTTGCTTATTTATTTATTTTTTACAAAACAGAAGGGAAACCAGAGAAGTTCAAAGACGTGGTCGTTTATTCTGCTCATCCGTTGTTCTCGTTTTGTTTTTGTTGCTCCAGACAAACTCTCTTTGCCAGTGCAGACACGGCATATGTCCTCGCCTACTCGATCATCATGTTGACAACAGACCTCCACAGCCCGCAGGTAAGACGTTCACCTCAAGGAAGCGGCAGGGTTTTGGTGTTTAGACAGGAAAAGCCCCTTTAAACATCAGCGAAGTGTGCCGAGCAAAGCCAGTCCTGACTTTATTTTATTGCTGTAATCTGCAAAGGTGAAGAATAAAATGACAAAAGAGCAGTACATCAAAATGAACCGTGGCATCAATGACAGCAAGGACCTGCCTGAGGAGTATCTCTCAGCCATATACGATGAGATCGCAGGGAAGAAGATCGCCATGAAGGAAACGAAAGAGCTCACCATGAAGTCCAACAAGCAAAGTGAGTCTGCCCACCATATCGACGACGAACGACGTGTTATTCCCTGCTGATCTGGGTTGAATTGATGTCTGAATCTGAACTGCCCCGCATGCAGGCGTGGCCAGCGAGAAGCAGAGGCGTCTGCTCTATAACGTGGAAATGGAGCAGATGGCCAAGACGGCCAAAGCCCTGATGGAGGCCGTCAGCCACGTCCAGGCCCCCTTCACCAGTGCCACGCATCTGGAGCACGTCAGGCCCATGTTCAAGGTATTTCACCTGAGATTCCAGGCCCCCCGCTGGGAGTACAGACGGGTAAAGCCTCATCTGTGTGTGACTCTTCTCAGCTGGCGTGGACGCCCTTCCTGGCTGCCTTCAGCGTCGGCCTGCAGGACTGTGACGACACTGACGTGGCCTCGCTGTGTCTCGAAGGAATTCGCTGCGCCATCAGGATAGCATGCATCTTTTCCATACAGGTACGGGACCCTGGATCACTGCAACACAGGCTTGTTACGCAGAATATTTATAGAAATGGATTTGATCGCTTTTCAAGTCTGCATAAATTGAGTTTGGAAACATCCTTGAGTTTCTGACCTTTTTGTTTTTGATAAAAGTAAAAAAAAATTATATTTTGAGTTGCATAATATTAAAACCTTCATCTTCCGTTTGATAGATAGCAATTTTTAAGATTTTGTCAAATGTATTTATTTATATTTGCTTTAATGTTGAAAACACAAACACATTTAATTGGAATAATTTCACGGATTATAATCGCATCAAAGCTCTCTGTAATCCAGAATTAAGATTCATCATAATGAATCATTACAAAAAGTTTTTATTTATTTCAGAAATTCTAATCCAAAACAGTCATACTTCATTTTATAAGACTAATATATATATTATTTCTTATTTCTATTTATATTGAGGTTTTTAGTTTCCAGAATAAAACTTGTTTTTGTAAATTTTTTGCTCTTTTTCTTGCTTTTTTTTTTTTTTTTTGCTCATTTTTCTATCAGCTTTCTTATTTAGCAGTGACCTTCTGTGTGAGCGATTATCTGCATAACATTTCTATATCATTTTCATTGGTGTTATGTAATGCATTGTTTGCTGAAAAACTGGATTTTGGTTGTTCATTAGTTGCTAGCTGTAATCATCGAAATAATTGGTCTCAGGATTAAATGTGTTCTATATAAAATTTTAAAGCTCTCGTTTAGTTAAATGGCTCTCTGGAATTTTAGGTAAATGTCTTGTACTTAAACGACCAGAACGTACAAAAATTGTCATCAAAACGTTGTTTTTGTTTCTGAACAGCTGGAGAGGGACGCTTACGTTCAGGCTCTGGCCAGGTTCACCCTGCTGACCGCCAGCTCCGGCATCGCAGAAATGAAGCAGAAGAACATCGACACCATCAAGACCCTGATCACTGTGGCACACACGGACGGCAACTACCTGGGCAACTCCTGGCATGAGGTAAGAGCTTTCAGAACCATTCAGCTGGCTACATTCTAGCATCGTCTATTCATACATGTTCCTTATTGATCAGTCATCAAACATAACATGAGTCATAATTGCAAAAATTAGCATTTTAGTGTGTTTTTTATTATTTTTTTGGCACTAGTGGCCTTTATTTGCTGTATTTAGACAGGAAATGGGTAAAGAGAGAGAAGGGAGAACATGCAGCGAAGGTGACCATTCTAAACCTTTAATACAGTTAAAGCCACTTTGCAATTATCCAGTACTTTGTGTTGTTCAATCCAATAAAATACATTATAGTTTGTGCCTGTAAGAGGTGATTGGTCTAGCGGTGCACAGTAGTTGGGTTATTCCTTCCTTAGGCCTCTCATGACCATTTCCCCCCCTCCTTCTCAGATCATGAAGTGCATCAGTCAGCTGGAGCTGGCTCAGCTGATTGGTACGGGGGTGAAGGCGCGCTACATCTCAGGGACGGTGCGGGGGAAAGAGGGCTTCATCACCAGCACCAAGGAGCAGAACAACGACGAGTACCTGGGTCTAGGTCAGTAGAAACGTTTCAGTCTGTCGCAAACTGACTAATACTACTACTAAAGATCTGACAGCAGAGCTACTCCCATGTGGTTCTCTCTGTAGTCGGGGGAACAGTGGACCGTAAGCAGATCGCCAGCATTCAGGAGTCCATTGGCGAGACAAGCTCCCAGAGCGTGGTGGTGGCTGTGGACAGGTGTGGATCTGTCATTTCTCCAATCATTTACCTCCAGTTCTCCTCCTGTGCACTTATGTAGACACACCGCTTCACATCTTATTCTCCAATGTTTTCAGGATCTTCACAGGCTCCACCAGACTGGACGGTAACGCAATAGGTGAGTCAAGACGTTGTCCTCTGTGCTTCAAGGACTGCTGCATTTCCTGTGTCGTCGCGACTCATCTTCCTGTTCAAATCTATTTTTTTTGTCCCCCCACTTCACTGGGGTAATTTGTGTCTGTTTATCAGTGGATTTCGTGCGGTGGCTGTGTGCTGTGTCCATGGATGAGCTGGCCTCGCCCACACATCCACGCATGTTCAGCCTGCAAAAGATCGTGGAGATCTCCTACTACAACATGGGCCGCATCAGGCTGCAGTGGTCCAGGATCTGGGAGGTGATCGGAGACCACTTCAATAAGGTGGGTGTGCCAAACGGAGTGACCCCCTCAGGTTCTCTTTCTATTTCTCCATCTCTCCTCGTTTCCTTCCTTTTGTTCTTGTGTCGCTTTCCCAAGAGGTGTTCTTGGTTTTGATGAGAGATAAATATTACTAAAAGGAAAAGTTTTTTGTTTTAACAAGATACTGCTCCTGAATTATTACCAAGCTCCATCAGGAAAGCACTTCTGTAGAAAAATAAACATCACCATTTTTGTTTTTAATCTATTTTGTCAGCAGTAAACAATCATTTTCAATTTTTAAAATGTATTATTTTCTAAAACATTAAGTGTAGATTTGATTGGATTTCTTTCAGTGAATAAAGTAGACGTATGAAATGCCTTAAACTCACATTTATAAAGGTAAAAAATATATATACCAGCTTTGATTGTTTGATTTAAGATTAAAGAACACAAATCTATTTTTTCCGTCTTGAAATTGCGATAAACATTTCATTTTATCTGCACACCCAAATTAGACGCTTTGCTTGTCTAATGACTCAGTTGCTCTTTTTTTATATAATCATCTTCTATTGTATACATCCCACATGTTGAACAGCTTCTCTTCTTTTCCCCAGTTTGCTCTGATGATGTGTCGAACAGAAAATGCTGAATACTAAATTCGAGAAATGTTGTTTTTCTCTGCTGCAGGTTGGCTGCAATTCCAACGAAGATGTAGCGATTTTTGCCGTCGATTCTCTCAGGCAGCTGTCCATGAAGTTTCTGGAGAAAGGGGAGCTTGCTAACTTCCGCTTTCAGAAGGACTTTCTGAGGCCGTTCGAGCACATCATGAAGAAGAACAGGTACGAACCCAGAGCCACCGGTGCAGAGCCTCTTCCACGTCACTTTTCCTGTCTTTTCCTCCCTGAAGCTATGAGTGGATTTGCTTTGTTTTTTTTGCTCTGACTCCTGCCAACATTTCAACTGACCCATTTCAGTCTTCTTGCATTACTTCTCCACTGAATTCACATGAAAGGCTCTCTCCCCCCGCCACTCTGTTTGGTTTGAGATGGCTTTTAAGTACAAACCAGACAGATTTATTTAGCTGGTGATTTTGCAACAGCGTGCATGCAGCATGTGAAAAGCTAAAGGCTGTTTCACTGCAACACATTTCTGACAAGAACCAGGAGTTTAAACAAGAATTCGCTCACAGACGGCAGCGGGGAGGAGACGGCTGGCGGCCATGTAACCCAGGCAGAGCATGGAGTCCATTAGAGTCGCGTGTGTGTGAGAGAGAGATGGTTAGAAGAGGCAGAGATTTCCTCCCATTCATGCTCTCTGAGCAGCTACAATTGCTTGTCACTATGGCAACAGTTGCTGCAACAAACCAGCTGAGCTCCAGCTATAATAACCACTTTACCTTAAAGTGAGCCTAGGGATTTTATCAAGTGCTTTTCCAGCTAATCTGCATCATTAAACAGACAAATTATCATCATTTCAGTTGATTTGACACATTCAGATCCCATTTTTTTTTCTCCCTTTTTCTCTGCCTTTTTTCCCTCCCTCTATCTGATCTTGCAGGTCTCCCACCATCAGAGACATGGTGGTGCGCTGCATAGCTCAGATGGTGAACTCCCAGGCTGCCAACATCCGCTCAGGCTGGAAGAACATCTTCTCGGTGTTCCACCTGGCGGCGTCCGACCAGGACGAGAGCATCGTGGAGCTGGCCTTCCAGACCACTGGCCACATCGTCAGTGAGTCCAACACTCCTGTGTCCAAACTCGTTTCCTGTCGTCTCTTCAGTCAAGTGGCAGAAATTGCAACTCAAGCTTTATGACAAAACACGCTAGTGTTTTTTTGTATATGAATAAATATGATTTTAATCAGATGTTTAACTATATATTTAAATAATTACCTTTTTTAATGTGTTAATTTTATGAATATTCAATCCCTCAATGGAAGAGGCTTGATCTACAGACACCTGAAATAAAAGCATTTCCTGTTTGATTTAATGAAAAATAACAATAACAGGTTTTGAATCCTTTATGCACCTTTGTATATTTGCATAAAATAAATTATGTATACTTTCAAGAGTTCAGTTTATACGTAATCACATCGTCAGAGACGAGCCTTTAGCACCTTAGGAACAAATCTGCCAGCTGGTCAGAAGATCTGATTGAACATAAAATCAAAGTCTGTTTTTATTAACTTGTCTTCTCCGCTCGTGTGCTCGCTGTTTACACCTCCCTCAGCGAATGTATTCGAGAAGCACTTTGCAGCCACCATCGACTCCTTCCAGGACGCCGTCAAGTGTCTCTCTGAGTTCGCCTGCAACGCCTCGTTCCCAGACACCAGCATGGAAGCAATCCGCCTCATCCGCCACTGCGCCAAATACGTCTCAGAGAGACCGCAGGTCAATGTCGGCCGGATGAAATCTGAAAAAAAATCAAATGAAGTAAGAGGATTAATTTTGAACTCGTCGTTTCCTCATCCCCCCGGCAGGCCTTCAAAGACTACACCAGTGACGACATGAATGTAGCCCCGGAGGACCGGGTGTGGGTGCGAGGCTGGTTCCCCATCCTGTTTGAGCTCTCCTGCATCATCAACAGGTGTAAACTGGATGTCAGGACCAGGTAGGCAGCATTGACTTTTCCACATTTTGTCACATTACAACCACAAAGCTGCTGGGATTTTAAATGCAAAACTGTTTGTAATCGATGTAAAACGAGAGAAAGAACTTGCATATGTGTTTTTAGACCCGTGTTGTTTATAATGAGTTTGTTTGCATTGCTTCTTGCAGGGGCCTCACAGTGATGTTCGAAGTGATGAAGACCTATGGGCATACCTTCGAGAAACACTGGTGGCAGGACCTGTTCAGAATCGTCTTCAGGATCTTCGACAACATGAAGCTACCGGAGCAGCAGACCGAGGTAAAGCAAGCGTGTGTGTGTGTGTGTGTGTGTAGCACCCTCACTGACGAGGCTTTTGTTTTGAAAACCTTCAGAAAGCAGAGTGGATGACCACTACATGCAACCATGCACTTTATGCCATCTGTGACGTTTTCACCCAATACTTTGAGTCCCTCAACGGACTCCTGTTGGATGACATCCTGGCTCAGCTCTACTGGTGTGTGCAGCAAGGTGAGCAGGCTGCGTTCGCGTTTTCACCATATATATAAAAAAAATGATGATTTTTACGTAAATGTTCAAATTGTTTATTTTATGAACCTTACTCCAAACAAAATTAGACCACATCGTGTTTATCATGAATTAAACAATAATAAAATCCACTTCCTGTGTCTCTGCCTCTTCACCTGCAGACAACGAGCAGCTGGCCCGTTCGGGCACCAACTGCCTAGAGAACGTGGTCATCCTCAACGGGGAGAAGTTCTCCGCCGAGACCTGGGACAAGACGTGCAACTGCATGCTGGACATCTTCAAGACCACCATCCCCCACGCGTAAGCTGACGCGCCGTTGGGGAGTTTCCTCCTCGGCAGGAAAACACTGTGGGACCCGGATGTGAACTGAAGCTGCTCAAACGGGCAATTTGACGATTAAAAATTAGTCATGAAAACAAAATCAAGCTCAGAGCTTAAAACTAGTGGTGTTTAGTATAATAGAATAACTTTTTCATGTAGTGAAGCGATAAATGGTGACACTGAAGGGCGTTTATGTGGCAAGCTCACATTTTTCACAGACCATAGAGAGGTGGGGGTAGTAGAAATGTTTTTGTGTTTTGGAAGGAGGAATGATCTACAGATCTACAGAGCGTTTTAAACTGGAACAGTCACTGAAAACATCCATCCATCCATTTTCTTGACACCCTTGTCCCTTAGTGGGGTCAGGAGGGTTGCTGGTGCCTCTCCAGCTAACGTTCTGGGCAAGAGGTGGGGTCACCCTGGACAGGTCACCAGTCTGTCACAGGGCAACACAGAGACACACAGGACAAACAACCATGCACACCTAGNCATGCACAGGGAGAACATGCAAACTCCATGCAGAAAGGCCGGGGCCGGGAATCGAACCCAGAACCTTCTTGCTGCAAGGCAGGACGACCAGGCCAACTGCCACTGTGCAACCGAAAAATCACTGAAAACAGTGGCCACAAATTTCAGCATCATTGGTGCTCCATACATCCCTGGCAGCTTTGTGTCTGCAAAGCGGGGAAATGATGTGTGATTCACAGTTGGTTCTGCCTGTCCAGAGGTTTGCTGCAGCTCAGCCAACGCCTGTTGCTTCTGTACTGAGTTTTTAAATAAAATCTCAGATACATGATTTCCCAGTTCTGGATAAGTACGAAAAAAGAAAATGTATCTAAAAAATTTTCTTTTTGATTTTTTTGGTCTTTTCCTTTCTGTTGTTTTTACTTTCCTTTTTTTTATCACCTTAGAGGAAATTGGCTATTCTGACGTACAGTACATAACATAATAGGTGCTGAGATATTTTGCTTTCCAATGCACCAAAAGCTAAATTCGTATTTTTTGTAACAAAAGTGGTTTTAACCTTTTTTTTTTCCTATCGACAGTTTTTACATTTTCACCAAAAAACTGATGTGATTTCTTCTATCAATTTTCTCTGGTTTCAAAGGTTGTTGACGTGGCGACCAGCAGGAGCAGAAGGAGAGCACTTTGCAACACACGGCCTGACTGACAAACAGCTGGTGAGGAAATCTTTTCGTACGGTTTATCCAGGACATGCAGATGACGTTCTTTTCTGATCCTCCTCCTATTTTAGGCTTATTTATGTTTGTTGGATAGCGGGTAGCTAAAATCTGCTTCGATCTCAGGACTCCATATCCCAGAAGTCAGTGGACATTCAGTCCCGCTCTGACGACCAGCACTCCATCAGCAGCGGCGACAGAGCCACCGCCATGGAGAGCCGCCGGCAGAGTCAGCACAGCTCGGCGTCGGGCGTCTTCGAGGACGGCTCGAGAAGCCGGACCTCAACGAGTGAGCCGGCCATTTTCCATGAATACTAATCGCTCTCTCTGCGTTTCCTTTCCCATCAATTTGTTTCCTGACAAACGTTTCCGGTTGCGTCCCACAGAGATCCAGGAGCAGCGCTTGTTCTCCGCCCTGCTCATAAAGTGCGTCGTGCAGCTGGAGCTGATCCAGACCATCGACAACATCGTGTTTTTCCCCGCCACCAGTAAGAAGGAGGACGCCGAAAACTTTGCAGCTGCTCAGGTATGACGTTTTAGTGACCAGCACGGCGACAAGGTACAGCCATGGTGGAAATATTAGCGAGTAGCTTTATAAACCTTTATTTAATTTGAAGCGGGACGCCGGCTGTCCTGTGGACATCCAAGTGGAGACGCAGGACCAGGGGATGTTCCGCTATCTGACCTCGGAGCAGCTCTTCAAGCTCCTGGACTGCCTGCTGGAGTCGCATCGCTTCGCCAAGGCCTTCAACTCCAACAACGAGCAGAGAACGCTGCTGTGGAAAGCAGGTAGGAGAACGGAGGCCGCATCGGGGGACTCGAGGCCGGCGCTGCGGATCTCTTAACGGGTTTTTTCCTGTGTGCGTTTTGGAGGTTTCAAAGGCAAGTCGAAGCCCAACCTGTTGAAGCAGGAGACGAGCAGCCTGGCGTGTGGGATGCGCATCCTGTTCCGCATGTACATGGACGAGAGCCGACAGGACGCCTGGGAGGAGGTCCAGAGGCGGCTGCTCAAGTGAGGGACTAAGCAATTTACCACATTCGGTTTAGCATTGAAAGGAAATTCCATTTGAAATAACCAAACCTTCTTTGTCTGTAAATATGTTCCACACAACTCATCTAGTAACATTGCTTTAGCTTCACCTTGTGTTAAAAAAAAGAAAAAAAAACAGCTCCTATTACACACCTTTAACGATTTAATTAGCAGCCATTCATTTTGTATCTTGATCTGAAAGGCTTCAGCTTTACACATTATAAATCTCAAAGTATTTTCCTGCATCCTTTGCACAAATGAGCAAGTGTGTGTTTCTAATATTGTATAAAATAAGTTCAAGTGGTTAAATGGTTAAGGTGCAGAATGAGACATTTTTTACAAACTGATTTTTTTAATTGTCAGAATAACTAAATAAACAGCTGCAGCCCTAATGCTGTTCATTTGAGGACACCAGGAAGCTTCTCCCCCATTAGATGAAAAATTATAATTTTATTTACTTGCGTTTTAGCCCATCTTAAAAAAAAAAAAAAAAAACAGTTTCTTTGAATTTTTTCTAGTTGGTTTGTCACTTTTGTAAAAAAAAAAGTTGCAGCTCCAGTGTTTTTAAGTCACATTTTAGTCACAATGTTGTAAAATCTGAGGTCGTTATCTCAATTCCTGGTGTTTTTCTGCTCTGCTGTGTGAGGTGAAATCTGTCCTGCTGGTAAAAATGTGTGTTTGATGTTGCCTGTTACTCCAGATTAGGTAAAAATGTGTAAAAAAAAAAAAAAAAACTGAGCCAGCAGGAGCTCTGCTTTCCCATAAAGAAAAGCTTTATAGATCCACAGGAACCAGAATGCTGCTTGTGATCAGCACTTCTGTGATTGCATCAGCCCTGTTAGTCTTTCCATTCTGACTCATCCTCCTTTTTTGATGCCGATATTGATGGTGATCCAAAGCAGAACACTGGCTTATCTCTCCTGCTTCACTGATTAACTGTGAGAGAGACGAAGATGATACCAGGTAGGGGATTAGCGTAAATGGCGACTGAGAGTGTGAGTTGGATCAGTTCGGGGTGCAGAGCTGGAGGAGGATGTGGAGATTCAGTCACCTGATGGAAACTGGAGCAGGAGAAAGTCCAAGTTCTCCTCAAGGTTTAATAGACGACCCAGTGAGCAGCTTCAGTGAAGAGCCTTTATTGTCATCATCATCATCCTGCTAGTTCCCTGTTGTGTTGATGTCTGTGAAATGTTTCCGTTTGGCTCAGCGTCTGCAGCGAGGCGGTGGCGTACTTCCTGGCTCTGACCTCAGAAAGCCACAGAGAGGCCTGGACCAACCTGCTGCTGCTCTTCCTCACCAAGGTGCTGAAGATCAGCGACGAAAGGGTAGGAAACCGAAACACACCCCGGGTTTAAGTAAAGCGAGGCTTTTAATGATAACGTTGCATTAACAAGATCAACAACTGCATTCAAAATGTTAAAGTTACCGCATTTTCCGCACTATAAGGCGCACCTAAAAACCTTAAATTTCCTCAAAAGCCGACAGTGCGCCTTATAACCCGGTGCGCCTTATATATGGACCAATATTGAGCCACAACAGGTCTAGCAACTACGGTAAGCAGCTGC
>CAEGAF010135514.1:0-33396 GCA_903067075.1 Micropoecilia bifurca | reverse complement strand
GCCCCGTTCAATACCGGACGGGTGGCATAATAACTATGGCGTCTATTCTATGCGCCTTATAATGCGGTGCGCCTTATATATGGAAAACGTTTTTAACATATGCCGTTCATTGAAGGTGCGCCTTATAATCCGGTGCGCCTTATAGTGCGGAAAATACGGTAGGTTTTCTGTATAGTGTGAAATCATAGCACATCATATAAAAGGCACAGATTCAGTTTAAATGCATAACTTTACATTGTGCATATAAACTGTATATAACCTGTGCCTGAATGACTGAATCATACTGACAGATTCAGTCAATTACACATATTCACATTTTAGTCTATTTATAAAGCATTGCATTCAAGTTCACTTTATTATGTCAATATGGAAAACATTGAGAAATCCAGCTGATTGCTTAGAGTTGCTGATTTTGCAAACAATCCCTCCACCTGAACAAAAATTTGTAGACAACAGTGGGCGGCTGTTTCCATCAAGTCAATAATTATGCATTAATATTATACTGGAACTTCATATTTCGACAATGGAGATGAGAAATAAGTTAGATTCATGTACTGTCTGTTCATTGTTTCTAAATTGCCAGCCTCACACCAGGCTCTGGGTCCCCCTGAACAGCATACAAGAGATTTAGCATATGTGTTTCAGAACTTAGGATCTTTTTTCTCACTGAAGTGAGAGGGGTGTGAATAAAAACAGGATGTTAAGATGGCATCTACACACACACACACAAAAAGAAAACTCAAGAGATTTTCAAATGTTTGTGTGAGAATAAGGACATCAAATAGAGCCTTTGAATACAAAGGTGAGTTGGATAGACATGTGATTGTGTTTTTTGAAACCACAGGGACACAAATGTTAAAAGAGATCAATTTGCCCCTAGAAATGTATATTTGACTGATGCGCTTTAAAGCCGTATACCACATGGACACAGCTACTCTGACATAAAATGAACAGTCAGAATCAGACTTCTGGATGAAACATATGCAGAAGAAATACGCTGTTGGTGGGGAAAGCGTCTGGAGATAGAGAAATAAATAAGCCTTCAAGTCACAATTCCCAACAAAGATGAAACAGTCCAGTGGCACTGTATTTGCACACACACTCCTCACCAATATGTGCACAGATTTTTGGAAATATTAACAAGCTTCTGGAGAAAATTGAGTCTAGCTTTATCAATGTTAGGCCATATTTGTTGAAGCTGTCATGCATTTTGCACGTGACGATTTTAGAAAACTTCATCACAACTACACACATACGGTGTACCAGACTCCTCAACAAACACACTAGAGGCACACTGAGCTGAGGTAATGAGCTGCATTGGCAGCTGTTTTGTGATTCAGTGAGGCAAAACTGCTCAAGCATCGCTTCCACACAGGACTACCTTCTATCGTCCCTAAAGTGGGACCACCATCTGAGGACACGTGGAACTGGCAGCTATCGTAAAATGCGAGATAGCTTAGCCTCAGGACATACCGAGAGTGAAAATTAGATCTTTCGGAATCAGAAAGTCAAAGAGCATTATGCAAAATGAAACACACCGAGCTGCATGTGTCATAACGTGTTATTCTTTCAGCACTGCCATCCTCTGGATCTAAAAGATTTGGGTACTGCTTCCTAATTCATTTATTTTCTCTGCTATCTTTATCTACTTCAGGGCAACTGTGGGGTGGCGGTGGGATGTGTGTGCATATGTGTGAAACATATCCCATCTGTCATTGGGTGAGAAGCAGAATATGTGGTGAACAGAAAGCCACCAGGTCACAAGACCGAGATAGAAGCACATGACAATTTATTTACGTGCATTCAAAGATTCAAAGAACCTATAATCACAATTTATATGCATGAATTTGGACTGTGATAGAAAAATAGAGTAAGAACATGAACTCAATCAATAAATAAGGGTCTTGCCAAAATATTGACTTGCAAATTCTTGTGCACAAACCTTTAAAAATGAGCATTTTCATGAATAGTGTTAACTTTTTGGAGACATTTTGGGAACTTAGAAGTCCTTGTTTTACATGACAAAGTTAATTTATGGAAAAAAAGGCACCTTTAATGTGAGATACTTGATACACAATATTTCTGTGGGGACAGGTTACTGATGATGCTCCTTTTTAAGTCCTCATTTAAACTTCTCATAAATCAACAGCTCATGCCATCGGCCATCAAATCTTCCTAGATTATGCCACGATGTTATTGTGTGGGAACTTGATGCAGGCAAGAATTTAGAGCAGTTGTGTATTTGGAGGTACAGCACAAACAAGCAGAGGAACGAAGCCACAGCTAAACAAATTCTGTCATGTCTCTCCAACAGGCAAATGTAGTCATGTTGACAGTGCGGAAAGTTTATTGACAGTTTTATCCAGAATTGTTTTTAAAAAGAATTTAAAAAGAAATAAAGACATTTATTAAAGAGGAATAATAACCGTGTAGTGCTTAAATGGTGGCTGGAATCAAAAATGTAGATGTAATAGGTTAATCTTAAAGGAAAGCGGTGTTGTGCAGAATTTACTATTTTGAGCTGCATATCATGTTTTAATATTATTCTCCCATCAAATACATACATAAAAAATGCTTTGATTCTTTCAAGGATGCATGTTTGAAATATTCTTGAATTTCTGGTTCACTGTAGCAGTGCAGCACTAAATGACCTTAGATAGTAATTTAGTGTGATAAGTTACACATAACTTATCACTATAGTATGTTAGAAATTACTGATCTTATCACTAAACACAAGGCTACGTGAATTTACCAGTACTTTGTCTTTACAGATTATAAAGTTCCTAAATCTTCTTTACTGATCTTTGCAGTCAGATTTCACAGTGATCAACACTCATCAGTTTAGGGTCCTTTCAGCTTTACTGTGAAGTGTGAGAAAGAAACTCTTCAACAAACAGGTTTTTCATTTAATCTCAGTCAAGTTGTTCTGCCATTCGCACCACTGAGTGTGAAAGTCACACGCATAATAAATTAATCCATTTATCATATTAAACATCCCTTCAAAGCTGTTTCCTCACATATGTAGAAACTTTTAAAACATAAACAGCTTCCCTGGGATGCTAATATTTCCATTTTCAGCAGTCAAATTCATGCTATTGATGGCATGAACCTTGGTTGACACCACTAATGAGTGCCACAAGCGAGGCGTTGTTGTCACAACACATTTTCTCTTAAAAGGTCACAGATACAGGAAACAAGCCTCCATCAAGATGTTTAATTTGCTTTAGTGACTTAAAAGCTTGCATACTATGAAAATACGCCTTCATTATTCATGTCAATTAAAGCCATATTAAGCACTGAATGAAAATGTTGTCAAAGTTTGTCTAGGACTGTCAAGCAAAACTTTTCCTTTTAAATGCCAGAGATTAGCTAGTGTGTTTAAACATTACTGTTATTCTGAGAAGTACATAGTGACATTCTTAAGTCTTTGCAGAAACATTTCCTGGGCTATGTTGAAGGACCATAAACACACTTATCATGCTACCGCAAAAGCAAAAGAGAGAATTCAGATCAACAGAACATGTGGTTTGTATAAAAGATGATCAAATGTTTAATTCACAAAATCCTAAGTGCTCCTTTTTAGTGTTTATTAGTAACAGTGGGCAAAATGGTTGTGACACCAGAGCAGGTGCTTTGGAGTGAGAGGTGAAAATGCTGGCATGCAATAAAATGGATGCACGACCAATGGTTGTCTTGTAGGCAGTAAAGATACATTTTATGGGGCATCTCAGTGGTTTTTCAAGCTTTACTTCCTAAAGACATAGAGGACGACTGTATTGCTCTTTTTCAAAGTTCTCAAAGTGTTGATTTACTGTACTATGTTCCTTTCTCATCTTTTTTAATACTTCTCATCAGTTACAAAACAAAACCCAAACATTTTTTGCTTAAAATCCAGCAATAATTTTGGCTCACATCAGATCCGAGAAGTATTAATCTATTGGAATTGACTGCTTCTCTAATGAAGGCCCTCTTTGCCCTGTTTGTAAGTTCAGATGGGAGATCATGTCTGGATAGATTTGCGGTTGTGCAAAGGTCTATCCATTTTATTTATTTTTTTTTTTAAAAGTTGTGGTTTATCAAGTTTTTAAAACGTCCATTCTTTCTGCACAAGCCTGCTTTAAACGTATCTACAACTTTAAGGTTGATCTTCCTGGTGTGCTCCCAAGTCTTTGCAATGAGACTTTCACAGGACAGCTGTTTTATACACTGATAATGAATTCCAAGCTTGTGGACTGTGTAATAAATATTTGCCTTTCAATTTATTAATGATTTCATGGGGTATTTTTCAGATCTTTATTTGTAAATAAATACATAAGGATAAACCTCATGTTATGTACCATGCATCCTCACAACTGGTATTAAATAAACAACATGTTTACCTAATTTTTACAGCCATGTATTTGTGTATGAATAAAGAGATAAGGAATCACTTTCTCCAGAGATGTGGAAAAAAATCTATATGCACTGGTTCTGACATCTAAATAAATGATATAAAGCTATTATTGTGCTTTTGATATGTAAAAATGGTGAGAATGACCTTATCCTTCACACTTTGAAAGCCATAAGGGTAATAATTAAGAGCAGAGAGATAGAACATTGGATGAATTAGTTTCATAGCTTAAATTGAACTACAAGCTGCACCAAGCTGTGGTTAAAATGTTTAATGTTCACACAACCTTTAAACCGTCTCTCTGTCCTCAGTTGATATTAACCCTTCATCATTTTTGTCTTCCTTTGCTGTTCCCTGAACTTCAATATATGCATGTATAATTAAAAAAGAAACATGCAAAGTTCTGCCTGTTTGACAGCATCTGTCACATATTAATGAAGAGATTTCACACATAACAAAACCAATTACAATCTATGTCACTGCAGATCAAGAACCAATCCCAAAGCATTAAAAAAATAAGATCCTCACAATGCAAAAGGAAAAAAAAACTCAGATGAGGCCCTCAAGTAGCAATGTATTTGAAGAACCCATCTAATATGGATTACTAACATTAGCAAAGCAAATGTTCGGAAAGGATAAGCTATGAAAAATGACACATCTCCAGATATCTAAAAAGACATTTGTCAGCTTCACATAAACTTATCTTGGCAGTTCCTTAAGGACTCCTGAGGTCAAGGGAGAGACTATGTATAAGTGATGGTGCTTTTCTGTCACAAGTCCATTGTTGTGGCACAAAACTTTATATAGGCATAGAGTTTCAAAACAGTTTATTTTTTTTAACATAACCATTTTCAGTTTCATTTTACTTTATGTATGCACCAGGAAAATAGACTAAGAAAAGTGAAAACATACAGTGCTAGTAGCGATATCTTATTTCCAGCTTGTAAGGCCAGTTCAAACCATTTCATTACTTTTTCAAGTACAGTATATGTTCATATGCGCCATATCGCCATTAATATGCATTGCATTCGGATTTGATGGAAATATTTCTCGCATCTTTCTTTGACCTGACCATATGTGTCAGTTCCATCTTTTTCTGTATCGCCTTGGTGAATTTCTCATTTAATGAGTTCCAGTATAAGACATGCAACAAGGCTTAGGGCTATTCAAGAAAGCAAGATAAGATGAACTGAAGTGATCCTCTTAGAAACATGGAGATGCTCGCTTCTGCTCATTCCTAAGCTGGCACACTGACCCAAACACGACTTATTCCAGTCAATTTACTCACATTAATCTTTACACAAGCTAAATAAAAATGGACTTCTGTGGGATTGTCTCTCCTTTTCACAGACTTTCTATATTTAAATATGAATTTGTCATTTATAAAAGTGTCACTTTGACCGGCGAAGGCTCTGCATTAAAGAAGGATGTGAGGCAACAAAATGTCTTGAGGTGGATTTATTTGGGAGCTCCTGGTCATCATTACACCGACAGCCTTGGTCCAGTGAAACAAAGAAGCTTACATTTATACCTGAGGCAAGTTCCAACACTTACACCAGGTAAAGGGGTGATCAAAAATAGACAAGAAACAAACACTATTTACACAAACCTAACAATAAATGATCCAACAAATATTTACATGCATGCAAATTATTAAAACTAAACTAATCTAAGGTCAATCAAAAAGTAAAGGCAACTAAATATACATGTATGTATTACCCGTCTTAATGGAAGATGGTATGCTCTAGGAGCATCCGTCTCCCTTTCTGCTCCACCTTGCTGAGACACACCCAGAAAGGCAAGTACTCCATTAACTCAAATTGAACCAATCAGAAACAAACTGACATTTCACCCCCACATTCTCTGAACAGGAAGGTTGGCCCGTCTCCCTACCCAAAAAGAATGTCCACTAAATGTCACAGTATAACTGAAATAAAGAACTGATACAAAACACATTTGAACTGTAAATAAATAACATAATATCAATAATAATATGGTCTCCATCACAAAGAGACACGGAATCTGAAGAAAGCCTAAACAAATGTGAATTAGTTTCATAGCTTAAATTGAACTACAAGCTGCACCATATATTGGAATGATGTTTTTCATTCTCTCAGATGAAAAGCAAAGACAAAGCAAAATGAATAAAGGCAAAAATACATTTTAAAGAGAACATAGTTATAAATGATATTTTCACAGTATTTATATATAGAGAAGCAAAATCCACCATAGTCCACCATGAATAACATTGTGTTGTGGTTCACGTTAAATGTGGACTACATTTTCTTGACAAAATCTTCACTGACTAGCACTTCTGTGGTCTATGTGCTCATGTCTCTTCCACACCAGCAGCTGTGAGAGTGGAGCTTGGGCTGAGCAGATCACATCACAAAGTCAGAACAGGAAATGCAGCATCTATTATGGTCTTTCTATCATAGCTTTTGCTAAAGCGTCAGTTTTGATCAACTCCTCCCAATTACAATGTGAGAGAAAAACTTAGTTGCCATAATCTTAAAAACCATCTATATTTTTCTGTCTCACTCAATCTTACACCTTGTAATCAAGAACAAAATGTTGCCTGAAGTATTTGTCTTACTTTTATATTATTGGGAAGTAGTGGATTCGTCCTGCAACCAGTAGGTAGCCGGTTCAAATCCCTGCTTGTTGGCAGTGGTCAGAGGACCTTGTGGTGATGATTAAGTGGCAGCTCTGCTTCTTTCCATCTACTGCAGGGCATCTGTGGCTGATAGGTAGTTTGCCAGCATCAGTGTGTGAATGTGTGTATGAAGGGGTGAATGACTGACAGTAGTGTGAAGTTCTTGGACTTGACAAAGTGCTACAACATTTGGTGCTCCACTGTCTATTACTAAGAAGTTTCTATGAAAATTTAAGTCTTAATGGATTAAAGTAAAATTAAAATTAATGTCAATTTAACATACTAAACTCTGTTAAACAAGTACAACAAATTATATTGGTGAAAAACATCTAAAAATGAAAGATAAACTAAATTTTAACTGTCACAGACCTATTATACGTTAAACATTGAGAGCAGTGAAAGAAAAGAAATACATTTAAAGTTTGTCCTTAAAAAGAGCTTTTCATACTAACTAATTAGGTCAACAATTTATACTCAATTTTTAAAATTGGAGTCATTGCATACAATTCTGTCCATCTGTGTGTACAGAGATACATACAAATATACATATACTCTGATTATCAGATCATATTTGATTTCCCCGGCTCCTGAAGGAGAATTGTAAGGAGTTCTCAGGGCCATAAGGGAGACACAGATAACATTTTTTCTCTGAACCAGAGCATTGTTAAGGAGGAAGCTCATTTTAGCGGTCGGGTCTCTTCGTAATCCCACTGAGATATGGTCATGCACCATGTCTCATGAACAGTGGTGAGCGTTGAGACTTGGACTTGTAAAATAATAAAAAAAATTGTCTTTTGGCTCATCTCTTTCTTCCACATGAAAGGCTACAATGCCCCCATTATGGGAAAAACAATAACCTACTCTATTTATCTCTCTTTCCAACATACCATCATCCATGAAGGCCTTAACATAGGTAATCTACCTTACTTGGGACAGAAATTAATCCATCACTTGCTAGCAGGATTACGCCTCTTTCCAGTTGAAAACTGCAGTTTTAATCTTGGAGAACCTGATTCTCATCATGCCTGTTTCACACTTAGCTGCAAACTAATCCATTGCATAATAATGATTGTGAATAGTAGACACCCACAAAACGGAACTTGAAGCCAAGGTTTGTAAACTCTTAATGACTGTACTTCTCCATAAAAGCCACAAAATGAGCAATAAAACGAAGGCAGAATCCAAATCCCACACAAAAAAGCTGGATTCTGTGCGGAAGAAGTGGAGACAGCACTCTCCTCTAACTGTATCCAAATCTGAAAATGATATATTCACACATCACCTTCACATAAAAACCCACAGCAGACATAATTTTACATTTTCTTAATATCCAGATGACACCAATACGTCTGTAAGGCTAAACAAAGTGGGTTCACTGATCCTCACCCTTGATGAAAACAACTCTGCTTCTAATTCATCTAAGGTCTGACAGTTGGTTGACAATATGCCACATCAATATTTTTGTTACTGGTTTCCCAACAATTTTTAATAGCTTTGATAGATAGAGTTTTGATGAATCACGTAGCTACAGTCAGACAATAACTGTGGAGTACACGACTACACTAAGGTGGCAGTATTAACTGTAAGTGTGCTAAGTTTATATGAAACATATCCATAGTCAGTGGGAGCAATATCAGCCGTCTACATGTTGCAGGTTGTTGCCTCACTGGCTTCTGACTCTAAGGTTTTCACTGCACTTTACATAACAAGCATAGTTGACAGCTATGTCCCTTGACTTTGTGCTGTCCACTACTATATTTTGGTAACTGCTTTTTGGGTGTCCACTGTCAGATAGAGTGGGAAAATGTAGCTCTTGACCCCAACTGGAGAAAAAACACTGCAGAACCTTATTTTGTTCAAATACAAAAACTGCGTGGGGAGAAAAAAGGCTCCAGAATTTTGACATTTCTGTTATTTATTATGCAATCCAATCTGTTGGTATTGTAAGAGGTAGTCGTTAGTAAAGTACATGCCAGTAATGGGATACGGTTAACAATAATGTTGTCTGAGTAAACCAAAAAAATGCAGAGAAAACTAGCAGTCACTAGTCTCTTTTCAGATTTATGTGGTGAGAGCAGTTATTTACATAACCATGGCACGTCAGCAATGTTATGAATCTTTCCAACTATTATTATACATCTGAATTCTACAGCTGAAATACCTCTAACGGTTTTTTTTAAAACTACTTTCTAACTTAACATAATCTCATAGTGTCAAAACAGTTTAAATTGAAACAAGCTCAGTTTTGGCTAAAAAAGCCCCAAGCTAGAATCTATTTTTTTATTTTTCTCATATGAAAATAAAGAAAACTTTATCACCCACTCTGAAATGTCACAGTTGAATATGAAAAAAAGCTGGTCACTTGTCTAGAAACTCAAGGCCCAAAATCAATATCCGTGGCAGGCTGAGAGGAATAAAGCTGCCAAGTGACAGCATGACACCAGCACTCTGAACACAGGGAGTCCGTCTTTACCTCTTTCAAACAAGTTTCTAAAATCTGAGTTCAACTGCAGTTCCCAAGAATCAAGCAAAGTCTAAAATGTAGTCTCAGTAAAACAATGTGCAGCATGCCACAATTGTAATCCCACTGAAGAAAGTGTTATGCATAAATGTAAGAGTTTCAGCAGGTGGCTGCGTTACTCAGACACCCCACACGCTGAAAATGAGGGAGTATGATTCTTCACTTGATGCTGATGCAAAACTCACAAGTACCTCTTTGATGGCGGGGGCAGTTTGCCGTTGATTGTTTTCCTGCTTTTACTGAGAAGTTCAGGGGTTATAGTGACTAACCTATGAGTCATTGCTGTAAAGAACAGCTGTACAAACATATTCAATCTAACCTCTGTATCAGAAATCCTGACAGCTGATGAAACACTTCAGCAAATTGTAAAATAATAATTTACTAAATTATTATTTTGTAAATAATATAAATAAAAACACACACACACACACATATATATATGTATTTAAAAGCTGTTGATTTTCATCAAAGCATAGCTTTTTTCATTCAAATTTGGGAGTGATGATTCTGGAAAAGTCTCAAAATAAGACAGAGGTCTAAACACAAGGACACAAAGAAAGTAATTTGTGTCATTTTAAATAAGTTGGAATGTGGCAAAAATCACAATTGAACTGTAGACAGCCCCTTTACACATAGTGTGATGAATGGGCTCAAAGGAGGAAAGAAGGATGCACATAAAAGTAATCTTCCAGATAAGGTGGTTGGTTGCTGGATGACAATTAGGACTTTAAGATTGAGTTTTGCGGGCTGCTGTCTGAAATCCTTTAAGAAGAAGGAGAAAAAGCCAATACAGAGAGGAAGTTTTTGGTTTAAGCCATGGCCAGAGTTTGGAGAGTTTAGGCTTGTCAGTCTAATCAGTCGTTTTCCCTCAACAACTGATTCTGAAACAACTTATGATTTTGTAGTGCGCATAGTGACAGGCTGATAATATAGCAAATTAACCTGCATTCAAGATGCAAAAGAAAATAAAAGTAATATTCATCAGCATTTCTGTTATGAGCTCTCAAGCTGCACAACTACACATATACTTTAGGCTTTTTGAGTGTAATTAATTCTGATTATGATGATTATGCAGTCATGCAAAACACTACACAAGAAAAACATTGTTTTACAGTGGAAATCCTGGGTAATAGCCTATGTCACTTAGATACGTGGTTTTGTGTGAAGGAGTCAAGTTCATATTTGACCCTAATCTAAACTCTCCTTTCATTGGGATGAAAATGTTAAGCTTTACTGTTTTTTTACAGAATTCAGTCACATTCAGTAAGCAACTAGGTATATGATCAACTAGGGTTCTGATCAACTCCAGCACCAAAAACATTACTGTTAGTTTAATTGGTCTCTCTAAATTGCCCTTGGTCATGTGTGTGTGTGTTTGGTTGTTTGTCCTATATGACTGTGATGGATTGGCGACCTGTGCAGGATGCACCCTGCCTCTCACCCAATGATCGCTGGGGATAAGTATCACCCCCCACAACCTAACAAGGACAAGCGGGTATAGACAACGGGTGAATGGATGGAAAGCAGCTACCCAAGCCAACCTTTTTCTGTAACAAAATACATCTGTTCTTATTAAACTGAGAAGTAACTGCTACTACTCACATTTTCTAACTGGACATGCGACTACACTCGAATGAAACACGCAGAATAAAAAAAATCATTATACCTGTCTGAAAACATGAAGTAAAAGATCTCAAAAACCTACACCTCTCTCTGTGATCTGAAGAAATTTAAGAACAGATGAGAAAGAAAAAATAACACAAAGGTTGCCAGAAAAACAACAACTTTTCACATCTTGTTTGGAAAATAAACATCTTCATGATCTCCATTGTTTTTGGGAAAATATTGCTGGACTCAGAAGAAATAAATCTACCAAAACTAACACAGCAATTCAGTAAAAAGTTTCATCTGGAGCTGCCTCGGTTTTGAGGACCTGGACAACTTGCATTGGATGAAGCCATGAATTTTTAAAGAAACACACAATAGCTTTGGAGAGGTTGATGCCACCAAGTGTAGAATAAAGCAGTTTTTAACAGTTTTTAATTTAAGAAGGGCAATTACTTTTTCACATAGTGCCAAGTTGGGATAGACAAAGAAGACAAAAATACTAATGTTTTAACTCAGTAAAAGTTCAGAAATCAATATTCGGTGGAATAACCGTGACATTTTCAGTGGGGTTCAGTGCAGCGGTCACTTTTTGAATTTTGAATTGAATTTTGTGAAAGCTTCATATCGCTTTTTGTGTCAGAGTATGATGACAACTTCACTTTATATGACTAACTTTGTCATGTAATTATAATTAAAATTAGGTTTTTAAACACTCACTCTCAAAGACTCTGGTGTTTCTCATATCTGCTATTTAAAAGTTGGTTTCCATTTTACCTTAAAGCGGGACAAACATGTGGGACTTATATCCAGAGGAAGTGTGTTTACTGAATGTATGTTTTGGTCAGTAACGATATTAAATATATTTTCTTTTTCTACTTTTTTTTCTGTTGAATATTCCAAACAGAAAACTATTTTTTTAATCTGTGGCTATCAGCATTAAGTTCAAAGACACTTAAAAAAAGATATATTACCTGTAAATGAAACTAAAAGTGCTGCATAGACTATTTCACAGATGGTAACTGCAGTTTGTCTTTTTGCATATTGCAGCACTTTGGCAGCGTTGGAAGGAAATGCAGATTTAATACAAGCTGGTCTCAAGGTCCCAGAAGGAAAACATTCTCTTGTTACTATGTGATACTGAAACCACATAATGTGCTGGAAGTTTTCACCAATCAATGTTAACTTATCATTGACAACAGATGGGGAAAGTACTTTATTCCATTATTTGAAAAGTAACTATGATATTTTTTTTACAGATGTTGTTAGAATAGCTTATTGTGTTTGTGTACAAATTTACTATCTATAGAAAGCTGTCCTCACAAGGGTTTTTAATCAGAACCAGCGATCTCTGCAAGCTTCCTGAGAATGGGTTATCAGCTTTAATTAAAAAAAAAGAAAAGAAATGACACAGCTTTAGGAACAGAGCAGTTCACAAAGTTGCTTATCCTGACGTCATCTGTTATATAAGTGCCCCTGCTGATAATAAATCTGCAAACAAGAGTGCAAGAGAAGGATCTCTAGTACAGCACAGCAGCATCTACTTTAGATGTTCAAGTTTGTAAATTTACTCTGATCACAAAGAAAGTCTTTTAAAGCCTGCTGCAGGCAATATGAATCTAAAGTGTGCGAGTTGTGTGTTAGCACACATATAGTGCAAGCAAATATATACACAGTGGATGAAACAAGTATTGAACATGTCAAAAACATTTTCTCAGAGTAAATATTCATACTAGATGTCACCAACAATCTAAGCAATACAAAGAAATCAAAGCACATTAATCAATAAATTATGAGTACACAATTGAATGACGCAAGGAATAAATAATAAACACAAAACAATTTACTAAAAAGCACAGAAACAAACCAAGAAATCATCTGAAATCTGTCAGTCATCAGAAATCATCAATTCGTTTATGTGCAGTTAACTGTAATAACCTACATATGATTTCCCATTTCTAAAGAGTTGAACAGTGTTGTCAATGGTGAAACAGAGCTTCACAAAATGCCTTACAGTGATAATGGTTACAAATGCATTTCTGACCTTCTGAATGTCTCAGTGTCATTGTGGCCAATGACTCATTTAAAAAGGATGATGTATAAAAAAGGATGATGATGAAGAAGCTTGATCAAAGTTTGCTGTATAGGAGTTGGACTAGGCTATGATATACTGGGACAGCATGGTAAGGTCAGACAAGGCCAACACTGAGCTCTTTGAATGACATTGCAAACACCATGTTAGGAAGAATAATGGTTCTGTACAGCACCCCAAATATACCAAGCGTATAAAAGTGAAGGCTCATACTGGCTGACTTTATCTAATTTAAGGATGGATGAATGTGAGAATTACAATGAAATAAGACCAGATTTTCAAGCAGAACAATCAGTCCCAAACACATATTCAAGGAAACTCTTAATTGATTTCAGACAAAGAAAGAAAAACGACTAGAATGCACCATTCAATCATCTGACAGTTATCCACTGACAATCTGTAGAGAGAACTGAAGATCAGAGTGTCTAAGAAGGACACCTTCAAGATTTGAAGACAGTTTGTGTGACAAAATGGCTCAAAATCACACCTGTAATGCATGAGACCATTTTCTTCAAGCAGAAGACATATTGAGGCTGTCACTGCCAAAGAGGCTTTTCCACAAAGTATTTTATATTTTTCTCTAAGTGTGTTCAACACTCATTCCTGAGGCATACCCATCTTCTTTTACACATTACCTCACTTGTGGACTATTCTGTTTTACTTGTTCGGCATGTGTGCCGAACAAGGTAGGTTGTTCCTCATATCTGGTTTAACTAATGACTTCATAGAAAATATTTAAAAAGAGAAAAACCTTAAAATGTTCAATATTTATCAATCCTTACTTTGCCTGTTCGAAAGCTTAAGTGCGAGTGCAGCAAAGAACAATTTACGAGTTATGCTAAGGACCCCTCCCTAGCGTCTTTGACCGCCAGAGGAAGTCAAGTGATGAGCGCGGTACAATTTAATGACGTGAGATTATTAAATAAAGCTGGGTAACATATCCCACCACAAGCTACTTCTTAGACATGCCTGTCTCATTTCTTATCAAAAGCAAACTTTTCGATACCAGTAGTGTAATGTGTTCCCCTTATTGTGTGTGTGTGTATACATTGAAATCCCTTTTTTAAATATAAACACAAATTGCTCTACAGTGGACTCAATCGTGTCATAACAACTTTTGCACACTTACAACTAGTCTGCTGCAATTTATCCGCAAAATGTCTTTGTGTGCCCAAAACACAGGTCTGTTTCCATTGGTGTATTTCAAGCATGTTGGATTTGGTTGTCTTCATGTTGTAACTTTGCACTGCACCACAGTTTTCTGTTTGCATGTGTTGCAATGTATGTGTTGCAAAATTAATGAGTATCTTTTCCCAATTTGCTTGTGTTTTGTCAATCTGAGTGTGTGTGTGTGTGTGTGTGTGTGTGTGTGTGTGTGTGTGTGTGTGTGTGTGTTTGTGTGTGTGTGTGTGTGTGTGTGTGTGTGTGTGTGTGTGTGTGTGTGTGTGTGTGTGTGTGTGTGTGTGTGTGTGTTTCTAAGTTGAAACACACTGGGCTGATGTTGGAACAGAGGTATATACCATTTAGCCCCAGTCACTTTATCTTGGAGAGGAGCTCTTTTGTAATGTCCATGCTGCCCGTTGTCCAGATTACATTTTTTCTCCTCCTCCCATAATTTGAGAGCTTCATTTTTCTACAACATTGGACAATGAGAGCCAGCCATATTATGCAGTGAAAATGGGGCTATATTCATGACTGGCTGAAAATTACTGAATGGATAATTTGAAAAGAGACGTCTATGTCAAAGAGGAGTTGAATAAGATTTCCAGTAGTGCAATGAATAAGGTCTGAAATGTGACTAAGTGGATAGACATGAGGCTATGGTTTGTTGAGAAATACTAAAGCATTTCATTCAAATGAATTCATGATGTTCAATAGTTTACTGTTTCATAATTTTTCTTTTGTCCACAGAACATTTGAAGTCAATTTCTAGCCATTTAATGAGGAACTTTGATAACCAATCACAAGAACACCAACTTAAAGAAGAGAGGATTTTCAAAACCACCACACTTCCAAACAAGACAAGCAGGGAAGCCACTTTTTCACAATGGTAAGCAGCTTGAACATCAATATTTTGTTTTCATACAAACACATGCTTTACTTGTAAGAAAAAAAATGTGCTTCTTCTTCCAACAACAAATATGAACATATCTTTGTTACATTGTTTTGCAAAACAGTAATGCTAATCTGCTTTGAGGCCCTTCATGCAAGCTAACTTCAAGTTCCTGTAACATTTCTTTAATATTTTGCATGTACATATCAAATACTACATCTATTACATGTACATATCAACATACTTGTTTAATTAAACTGCACAACATCTTGACCAACAATCTCTGCACTATGTAAAACTAATATCAATTACATTGAAAGTAAGTGATAACTTTTGGATGCAAATATCATCCTTTACCTGTGTAACATCAACTCTGTTTGATGGAAACTGAGGCAGAATTGGTAACTCTCTTAAGCTCTGTTGGTGCTTGAATTGCAAGGTGTCATAAACTGAAAGAATATGGTCTTAGCATGAAAAGTAAGAATGAGTGAATCATAAAATTGAATTAAGCATGCCCGACACTGAACTTGAAATGTGCAATATTTTAAGTAAATTCTTAAGTATTTTTAACTTCTCAAGTCAGATTTTTCAAAACCATTCTGTCATTTGGCTGAAGTAAATCCTAATCAAGAATTTTCTTTGCTAATCAAAGGCTCATTGAAGCTACAAGAAGATCTAAATTTGTTACTCAATAGATGCTGATTGCGTGGGAGGACATTTACCAGCTCATCAATCACTGCTGATTGCTTGTTTTTCTTATAATATTTAGCTAGTCCTTGAATAAAAATACACGTACTTGCAGTTGGTATTTTTTTAATGTATTTTAGCTTATCTCTCCTAAATAAAAGGTGTGATGGGAAATCTGAGTTTTAAACATTTTTAATAGCTTTGATGTTCTTTTCAAGTAGTCACAATTAATGCAATTATTTTCTTGTACTCTCTGGTATGTTTGTAGAATGTAATTCATAATATTCCGTAGCAGATCTGCATTCATGAATTTGCTGCATCTAATCAGAGGTTTTTATAATATTTCAAACCACAATGTCTGTAACCTTCACACATGAAGACATTGTGACTGGATGAACAAAAACAGTCAAATTTGAACAAACATCCTATTCATCATAAATCAAAAACTCTTTCTGGATTAAATTAAAAGACAAAAAAATGTATATATCTTTGGAGTTAAACGGTCACTGTTGATACCAAAGAAAATCTGACAAAAAAAGTGGATACCTTATTTTGAGACTTTAAACAACTCTAGCTCTTTAGTGTTAGACAACACTATGAACTATGTTTCCATGTGTTAGCTTGGGCAACACAAAAACATTTTTTTCTGTAAAAGGAGAAATACTCTTTTCATGCTGAAAATCATACAAAGTTAATCACACAGTATATTCAAGAAGGCTGAGGAAAGAACGTAAAACTTTATTTCACATTTATATGTGGAATTTGAGCGACGCATATAAGCTCACTTAGGTTAATCATTTTCTGAAAACTTCAACAGTCTGAGTTTCTTGTCAATCATCACTGCGGAATAATAAGTTAGGTCTCTTGTCTCGGATACATGAAAGCAGCAATAAGGTGCAAGCCCACCTGTGCACACAGAGCAAACTGTAACCTACAAGCCATCTAATCTCTCACTATACCTATGATTTTACCAGCTGACATTTGCTCTTAATGCATGTCAACTGTAAAATGTACATGACTCAGGCTTGATGGAGTCTGGATGGGTTATAGAGTTTATAAGTGCCAAGGTGCTATATTTATTTAATTTTTGCCACACAACCCTAGACAGGATGAAACAGGTTTGGAAAATATATGGACGTATGACTCAACTCAAAAATTGCGACCTGGCATTCACTAGTAATAAATGCCCATAACCATCTGATTTCTACAGTGTCTTCAAAACTAATTTATATTCATCCCATTGATACCATATTATACAATCTCAGTAACCAATGCACATAATTAGGAATTGGGAGATGTCTTACTTTTATTTTGTTGTAAATTTTATTTCATACTAAACCCCTTAAAAATATATTTAAATTGTATCATGGTATTTCGTTCATAATTTGCATCAATTAACTATATGTATAATTCAAATATAAAACTGATTATCTATAGCAATACAATTTTTTAAACTTTTTTGCCCAAGGCAATATGCATATAGGATACATATTCAATTTTCAGCTCACTTCATTTTGTCTCCTTTTGTGCTGGCATTAGTATCACAAAAATATCCAACAAACGTTGTGATGCCAGTAGATGTTTTTTTTCTCTGCCATTTACCCAGGAAAATGACATTCTGAAGACATGAAAGGAGGAGGACAATGATGTGAAGCCATTTTAAACCAAAAATATATATCAGCATCAGCAGCTCTGAGCCAGGAGTGTGGCAAAACTGTCTATTACAATGCTCTTTGAGAACTTGATGAGTCCCAGCAGGATCCAAGTCAGGCTGTAAATCATTCTCCCGCAAAATACTCATAATAAGCCTTGAAAGCAAATCATTGATGAAGGCTTGACAGTGAATTGCAGCCATAAAGCTTCCCCAGTGACACCATAACAGACCTCACAATGATATGCAACATAAAAAGACATTCCAAAAGCGTGGACGGATGTAAACAAAGGGTATTGTTTGCTGTATAGATGTTCATTTTAGCTTTGCCAGGAATTACTATGAACTTCACAACAAAAATCGCATTTCCGTAACAACGGCATTACACAAAATGTTTTGAGTATGCGTTCCCAGGAGACAATGTTGTTTGAAAATCTGTCAGTCAATAATGAAGAACCAAATTAGTGCTTCTATAAACAAAATGTTAATGCTTACTTGTTTTGACTGCATGATAAACACAACATGATTGTTGCTGATGCTCTTAGTTAGGAAGTGGTCAGAGAGTAGAACTTACATGTATCTATACAAGTACAGTAAGCAATACTTTTCCATAAATATAGCAACTTAATTACATTCTTTAAAAAGTTGTTAGCTTTGCATGGACAGTTTCACAGCCTGATGGGGTCTTATTTTCCAGCTGTAGGTCTTTTCAGAGTGAGATAAACATCAAAGAATAGTATATTAAATCTATTTAGTTTCAGAATTTCCTCATTAAAAATATCCAAATCAACTGTCATTGGTTGCCCGTTGAATTAATGAAGATTTTCATTAAAAGCAGGAGTCTTTTATCACCTGTCACAATTATGACTAGTGAAATAATGTGAAGCTGTGCTTTATAAGTAATATAATGTGAAAGCATTGCTTCTTTATTTGAATATAATTTACAACAGCATTACTTTAAATTTGACTTTTATGTAATATTACCACAGCGATCTTGTCAGTAGAACATTGCAATTCAACATTTAGTGGAAAATAGCTATAGTGCACATACAATTAATTCATACTGAACATAAAATATTTAGGTGCAATCCCTCCTGTGGAGTACACATTCAAATATTACCATATTTAATGTCATAGTAAATCAAAGGGATGCATTAACAGCCCAGCTCTAGAACAAAGTGCTTGATTTCTTTGCTCATAACTATTTTTAAGTGTTGTCAGTCATACCGTCATTAAGAACAGATAACTATCTATGTAATTAACTAAAGTCATTAACAATCTAAACATTTTTCTGTGAGTGTCACTGTCATACAATATGACTCAATTAACTGTATCTGTTGTGCTGCTCCTCATCATTTGGTGACTGCAATATTCATCACTTCTGAGTCCTTCCACCCCCTCTATAGTTCTCAGAATATTTCAGCACTGGGGTGAAATGGGTTAGCAGTCAGGCTAATCCATAAAAAACAGTTTACTTTATAAAAAAACTAATTACTGTCCAAGTATTAAGAGATAAAAACATCAAGTGGTTTGTTAACCTGATTATGTTGGCATTATGTCCAATTTTAATTAACTGGTTAGCCATGAGGATACCTCAACTAACCATTGTTGAACATTAATTTGTCAACAACATAATTAGTCAAAGTTTGACTTTGCCATGCAAACTATTGTTGCTAAAAGTGTCCTTGATGCCCAAAGGCTTCCAGGAATCTCATGGATCCTTTTGGAAAGTAGAGGACCAGAAACACGTCACCCTATTTTTAAGCCTGTATTTTGAGATATTTGCAAGAAAGTAAGTTGGCAGTATTTGGATTTACAAACTTAAGATAAAACACATATTGCAGAAAAAGACATACAAGAAAATATCCACAATTGAAAATTGTCTCAGAATAGTAGTTACTGTATATTCAAGGAGACATATTCTGGCTTTTGTTATATTTACAATTATGTCGCACACACAGCAGAGAAACAAACATACATGCACACACACACTCCTCATGTTTATGGTCATGCATGGGCCATTATTCAAACTCAAAACCTTCTAACTATAGGGTAACTAAACACTGCTACATCATGCAGCCTCAAAACAATAACAGATACAGGAAAATGTTCTTTTATCACTCTGCATGTATCTGTGATATAAATGTCAACAGGATACATATAAGTAGTCCTTTGACTTCTATTGACCACAAACAACCTGTTCTGTGATTGCAAAAGCCCTCAAACCCGCACAATATGTAGATGTGTAGCAGAGAACACAGACCTTAAAATGTCAGCAGTGATGCAGCAGTGAGGACAACTGTGTATTTATGAAATCATTTCTCCTCTGATCTTTCCACTGCTTGCTGCCTCAGCCTCTTGCCGACAGTGTAATTGTGAGTAAATAACTTCTGCACTAACTTTGCTGTAGCACGACATTTAGACAAGCTTTCATTAAAAGGGGCTGATAATTTGCTGTCTCACTTCAATTACAGCCCAGTTAACTTTAAATCAAATCTAACAGTTGCCAAAGCTGTTTGCCAGCTCTTTCTTTTGGCCAGATTAGTGTGTGCATTGATGACTGGCTTATGATAATGAGGATTAGTGGTAGGACTGGGTTCAGAACATGTGAAAACATGGAATCATACAAAAGCTGCAGTGGCTGTGACCAACACTCTGTCACTTCCATTCACCCTCGTTACTGTTTCTGTAAGTCATCCAAAACGAGATGTTATGTGGAAGTTAAGGAATCTCTAATTGTCAATCACAAAGCTAAATCCTGGTCCTTTTTAAGGATTATTTAGTCAGTTAAACTGATCTGCAGCAGAGTATTGCAGGTGTGTGCAAACTCCTGCTGTGGAAATCACTTGATTGATTATTGAAGTGTCTCTGCATTTTCCTGATTACTTCCAGCAGAGGGACATCCAAGAGCAAATCCAATACATTTCATCCTAGAACACTCATACCAATGTCTTAGTATGTTTGATATCACAATGAAAGTGCATTAATACACAAGCATTAATATTCCACTTTATGAGGCCTGTAGGTTGTACCTGCTGTGATGACTGATGGTAGAATATAGATTTGTCATGGAGGTTTCCCAGAATCAAATTCATATAAGTTGCAGCAGAATGTAGCTCAGAGCAAACGTGTGAATTATGGGGTAGAATATGAAACCTAGTGTTTCCATCACAAGTGAAATACTTATAATAAATCCCAAAGTACTAGGTTTTGGGATTTATGTAACTATTTATTCCATGTTGCCTATGTTCATGACATGGAGAAGATAAAAAAATAACCTTTGAAGTCAGTGATTAGATATCATTTTTGTTTCCCATACTGTGGGTGAGCTGTGATTGTCCGTAAAACAATAGAAAATATCACACCTTTTAGATATGTATCTTTTTAAAAAAAATAAGACAATTTATACATTTTCTTCTACTTTACAATTATGTAGTACTTTTGCTGTTTTAATCACAACTATAAAGTACCATTGAATACTATGAGGTAAATAGAAGTGTAAAAATGTAAAAACAGGAGAAAGTAAACAAGAAAAAGTAAGAAGGTCTTTTCAGTGCAGTGTTTGCCAATGGAAGGAAACAAGAAAACCTCTGGAAGATCTTAAAAGCTTGGTGTATTAAAGAACCTGTATTGTATAGGTCAACTTTTCGTGTTCTGAAATATAGTAACCTTTCTTAGAACTTTCACATTATAGTGTGTGCTTAGTACAACTTCATCAAAAGACAAATAAAAATAAATAAAACAAACAAATCCTTAATTCATGTGGAATGACTGCATCTGCTTTCACTGTTACAAGTGAGTCATTTTAATATCCAGGAGGGACTGATTGAATTATTCCACTTGGTGATTTTGGCCCTTAGAACCCAGCTAGAGATGGCAAGGTGTTCCTTCTAGGCAGAACACTGGCAACTGTTGATCAGTGAAATATTGTGACATCAAGTTAAAATGGGCCAAATGGGCCATGTTTCAAGAGGAAATCACAAATAGCCAAAAAAAAAAAACACACACACACACACACCGCATATGTTTTAATTGGAAACTGCATAGCAGACTGTGACAATGATGTCACCTACTTGTGAGTTGAAGTGAATGTCAGCTACAATTAAAGGTGCATAAATGTAAACCCAATAACATGTAAAAGAAAAAGATAGCTAAAAATGAAAATGTGTTTTTTTTTAAAGCATCTTGAAAAGATTACTTGTGCACAATAAAATTAACCTGATTCATCTGCTGTGATTCACATTGTTTGCGTGTATCTTTGATAAATTCACAGAAACCTGCACAATGACAGGTACTTCTCAGAACAGCTTGACTCCAGTAATTTGATGTCATTATGTCAGTGTTTAGTTTCCAGTCTGAGTCACTTGATCATGTTACTCAACAAAAGTTTAATCAGAACCGGTCCCCAATTAATTTGAGCATCTGCTGAAAAACTACTTTTCCCAGTGAAGCTTTGAGCAATATTGTGTGATTTTTCAGAATAGTTTCATCATCTTGCTCTGATTTAATTTATTAGCTTGATGCAATTGAAAACATTCTCTGTTACTGTATTACATAAATATTACACAATATTTTTTTCTTCCATTGCCTCAAAGTTTAGATCTAAAAACCAATTATGAAATGAGTTTGTATTGATTTCACCATAGAAGATTATCTGCTAGAAGAACCTTCCTACATTTGTAAAGTCTTGTATATTGTTTCAACCCATTCAGAAATAAGCTTTCATAGATCCTTATTGATCTGTTAAAAATACTTTTTGTACTTATAAGCCTCTGTAAAAATTAATTACGTGGCACTGTATGATTTTTATTTCAATTATCAGTACTGCTCTGCAGGAGTCCCATTATTTTCTTGTCACATAACAACCTAAATAGCCCTTAGGCAAAGATAATAAAAAAAAAAACTCCAATGTGTGGGCATAGAACATCTTTAAAGTCTTACATACCCAACATAGCATGTTCTATTAAAGGCAGATGTTATTTCAATCTCTTTAAATGTGCAAACTCGTTTTTTGTTGGTTTTTTTTGTTGTCCCCCCCCCTTTCATTTCTGTCAATAATGAGCTGAAACGTAAATAGTAAGGAGTCGTAGTGAAAGTTTAGTTGGAGTGACATTTGCTGACGTTTCTCCACAAATGTTTAAGGCATCGACAGTAAAATGCATGTGGTTGTATAAGACCATTTGTATAAGACCATTTGTATAAGACCTTCAAACTGAAAGTTTTAATCTCAACTTCTTTGCACTAATATTGACAACCATGCACAGGGGCACTTTGAAAAGAGGCCACATTATCATTCAACAATTACAATCATGGCTGCAGTGATGATCAAAGAATGCCCTCCTGTGTTCACAAAACATTTGAAAAAAAAAACTCTTGTGTTCAACCCAGTGTATGTCCACCTCTGATTGAAATTAACAAGGCCTTTCCATGGTCCCCTCAGATTGTCAGAAGTCATTTGGCAAACTCAGAAAATCATTAAATCAAATTGATCTGAACAATGCAAGGAGGCAGAGAACTTTGATGGGTAAATTACGACAAGATAGGTTTGATACATGTGCCTTATGAATGTGTGTTGGGATTCTTGTCACCATTTGATGATACTTTATGACTCACCTCTTGTTGTAAATCCTTGATGATTTTTGTTTTTTTCTCCATCTCCACTTTCAGAAATTTTAGCTGAGGACAAAAGAGAAACAAGGAACACAATCAGAGAAGCAAACAGCGTCTAAGTGTGTGTCCTTTTATTCAGGGAACAAGGCAAAAGGCACAAGCAATTAAATGGTCAGAGAAACCAGTGATAATAAATTTCTAACCAAAATGTGAGTTCATATAATAAAGATTAATTGTTGTGCGAGGAAAGTTAAAACAAATGTCTAAGGGACAGATGCTTCAGACAAATAAAAGATATGTTTTTCATGATGCTGCATAGTTATATTTTTAAATCTAAGGCTTTAACTTCTTTTTTAGATGCCCCAGTGGGAAACAAATCCTCTCGCATTCACATTAGAATGCTTTCGTCAAACAAACAAAAAAAAAATTAAAAAAATAATGCTACTGAACTGCCACACAATAACAACATAGTCCGGTTAAAAATGGGTCACAAAGAATCAGGAAAAAAAATGTCACTAATCTTCTTAAACAGCTTTGTAGTCTAGCCTATAGCAAGAATTACTCATGTCTTTGGGGAGAACAGTTTTAGCTCCAGATTACCACACATTTGCTTCATTACACATTTGCTGCAAGTAATATTGAAAAAATAAAAGAAAAAACTCTAACTGGAATCAAAAACTATGGATTTACTGTAGGCACTAAAAATTTATGAGTTGAAAGAAACAGAAATGCTATTTTTTAGTTGATTGTTTTTTCTTTCTTTCCAGTGAATAGGTCCAGAACGTACCAGTTGACTCACAATGCTACACAGGTCTTAATTACATCAAATGCCACATTAAGTCACTGTCACTGCCTCTAAAAATACTAAGATAGAAAGAGCATTACATTTGAGCGCCAACTGTTATTTCATCAAATTGATTGTGACACGGCCTCTTAATTGCTGATTGCGATCAGCAGAAGCACAATGAGAAATGCATTTGAATTACTGACATCATACATGTTCATACAAGCATGAGCTGGTTGGCAGTTTTATATAAAAGTGAATATAAAAACAGTGACAGTGAATAGAAAAAGCTAAACACCTGTGATACAATCTAATAAAACTCATATAAGTCATTCCAAACTTTACTGTGATTTTTATTTGTACAAATTAAATGGAAAAGAAAACAATACTCTCCAAGATAGAAGACTAAACACTTTTTTATTGATATTTTCTGGAATTGAATTTCAAATTAACATCAGACTTCAGCCTTCTTTGTTTACACATTTCTGTGGGATAGTTCATTTAAAATGTTTTTCAGTGTCCATTCCTCAATTTGTAACAAGTCAGTGCAGTTTTGTGTGTCCTTCTGGCATTGGTAGCACATTCTAATTGGAGTAACAGAATCACAAAGTACAGAAATAAATCAAAGCAATCAGGTGGAACATTTTTCCATGATTTTTTATGTTAATCCAAAAAGTTATTATTTTTTTTGAGTGATTGACATGTTTAGGGATGGAGTTCAGTCTCTAAGAGTGGAGATCTGAGAATCATTTGACAAAAAAATCTCAACTCAGTGACTCTTGGTATGAAGATTGCTACCAGTTATATAGAGACTTGTTTGTCTAGTGAGGGAGAAGGCGTCCCAAACTGGTACCATCTCAGTTATTCTGCATCATCTTTGGCAATATTTTAAATGAGTATTCTCCTAATACTCGCTACAGGTGTTAAATTCACGAACAGATTTCCCCCTCCAATGTTGCACCATTTGAGGGGAATTGAACAAGCATTCCAATATCACAAAATCTGTTGCCAACAAGCATTGCCCCAAAGACACATATATAAAAACAATACAACAAACATTTAAGGTTAATTAAAGAAAACTTACATATTTCATCTAAATTCCAGAATGTAAGTTTGGTCCAAAAATAACATTTCCCATATCCAGATGGAAGTAGGTCTCATTTTGAATTGAAACCTCCATTTGTCTGCTCAAACGTTGAAGATGAAGATGGATTTTGCTTTTTAGTATTAATGTGAGTTCAAGCATGGGCTCAGGCTGAAAAAAGAATGGCTTCAGACACAGATTTTACAGTGGCCTAGAACTAAATCTGACAGATGGTCTCAAAAGTGCTCCAGACTACAGGTCCTTATAATTTGACACATTTGGAGAAGTTTTGCAGAGACAAAGTCACACTCTTATCAAAGAGGACAGAAAATATTTAGTTTATAAGTATTTAGATATGGATTCATCCCATGTAAAGGTTCTTTTAATTCTAATGTAAGCTGCCACATAAAATATTTCACTCAAGTTAGTGCTGTGTGAAGATTGGAGGTATGTTTGAGTGCAGACTTCCAGAAATCTGATACACTGACACATTTATTCCCAAATTGCTCCCAGTGCCCGACTTATTGGTTTATAGTTTTATTACGGCAGAGTGATATCTTTATTTTTGGCAACCCTTTTATCAACAGCTCAGCATGGTTTTCCGGTACAGGGTGAGCCTCGTGAGTTTGTGCTTATATCAGCCAAATGGAGGTTCAAACACCAACTGCAGATGGCAAACTCCTGCCATGGGCAACCAAACAAATACATTTGGTGTGTGTGTATAAGACAGATAGGCTGAGGTTTGGAGTTTGTCTGGTCTTTTTTCCCCCATTCTAAAAGACTGTTTTTGCTTTCCCAAGTGTTGCGTGTCCTTGGGAGAGGTCGCCAAGATAGTCTCCGGGACAAAAAGGAAAAGATTCATAGGGCTGGTGACCTCATGCCAGGTATACACCCCAGGGAATAGTAAACTAAGTCTTGCCAGTTGACTCACATCCCCAAGCAGCACATGATAACATCGAGGTTCATGTTTGAGCCTTTCAGTCACTGCCACAGCCTGAGGGGATGGTTAGAAAAGCAGCAACAAGAAAAATACTGGCATTGGGTTTTAAAGGAATAAACAGCACAAAATAACAAACCTCATTTTCAATATGAAGTTCAAGGGCTATTGTTTAAATTACTAAGTTTTATACATTCATGTATACATTGTAGATTTTTCTTATAAATCAGGACATATTTAGTTTGTAGCACTTGTATTTTTTTTTTTTACTTTGTTGACAGTGTCTAACATACTGATCAGGTTCATTGTACTTGTGGAACTTAGATTATGCTAATAAAATGCATCTAAGTATTGAGCCAGTGTCTCTGCTGTCAGGAATGCATTTCTTAGTACAAATACAGAGGGTAAATATGTGAAACTGATTACAATGACCTTAATTTTTCAAATACAAGGCATAAAAGGTTTACGATATAATTTAGCTAAATAACAGGATATTTATTTCATCCTGAACAACAGGATTTTATTCTAATCCTATAATTAAACGTAGAACTTTACTCTACTTCAGTTCTGACCTACTGGGAAGAAATTAGATATATAAAGTAAGAAATAAAACACCCAATCAAAACCACAGTGGTGTTTATGACATAGGTTAAAGCAGCAAACAAGGGACATAATCTGGTACAACAGAGAATGTTTTCATCCTTATTTGGCAACTATTTTATTGCCATCTAAATGGTAAGAGGCAGTTATTTAAGACAGTAATTTCTATGTTCGGGGGAGAAGAAAATGTTTGAAGGTACCGTAAAAGTGTAAGAGATCATGTTTCACCATCCACATCAGTGAAAACTTGACATTCCAACCCGTAATTGTGGTTAAGCCATTGCTTAGCCACAACTTATGCTGTGCAATTTGCCATTTTTACATGATAAATTGAAGAAGAAGCCACCCAGAGGTTCCAAGAACTACATATTGGCTGGCTGGGTGGTTGAGATTGCCACGGCAGTGATTACTCACACAAAGTTTAACCTTTGTAATGCATGACTTTAGGAGGCAAGCTTGTGTCACCCTTTAGCATCAGCTATGTTCAATGTTTCCGACAGCTCATAAATCTCTTTATCTTGGATAAAACATGTAAGTCAGGTGTCGGATCTCTTTCTTTGTGTCAGACTTTCAAGCTACAGAAGACGAAAACCAATACATCCACTAGCGGAGAAGAGTTTTTCAAAATGCGGCTGTGTATTTTCTCAGGATATCTGAAGGCCTTGGCATAAAATATGAGGCAAAGGAAGACTGTCTACTGTTGTAAAGACATAAATGCCTTAAACTATCTTTACATAACAGGAACAAGTTGAATCTTTGAATAATTGGGAGTGAGTCAGTACTGAAGCAGCCTCTGTTCTTTTTAATACTAAACCACATGCAGTGAGTCATTGCTGCAGTCCAATTTATAGCAGATATACTATTTTATTTAACAAGTGAGAAGGAATTGTGGAGGTAAGTAAGTTACACAGAAATTATTTATTTTGACTGAAAATGTGAGAGCTTATTATTACAGGTATTGTATAAATGCAAATCAATCTTTTTGCAAAAGCTGGAAGTCAAAACTACTAATTTAGAATTTAAATGACTTGTGTAAAATTTGTCCTTGCTGTTATGACATCAGGATTAAATTACAAGGTATTTGCACCCTAACGGATTTTTATGTGTAGGTTTCAGATCATCAAACAAATGTTAATATCAGACAAAGATAATATGACTAATGATAAAAAAAAAACATTGTCCGAATGATTTATTTTGGGAAAGTAAAAACTGTTCAAACCAAAGAGACAATAGGTGAAAAAAATCTCTGTCTTATTAAGTCATGAATGGACACAAAAGCTAAGTAGAGTTTCAAACATCAGACCTGTACCTGAATACAGCCAATCTTGTAAAATCAAGACTGTCTTAAAAATATCCTGAGGTAGATGATAGCCTATAACTTACTCCATGTAGATATGTTAATCTACATATTTTAAAAATATGCGTATTGATCTCTAGTAACTGTCTCCAATATCAAAAACCAGATAAGACTTTACATCACAAGAAGGAGCTTTAGCACTAAATACAAATATTTTTATCTTAAAATTGTGTTTGTCTTCAATTTTGGAAGTAAAAGGAAAAGTCAATGCATCAGCATTTATAGCATTTAGAAATCATAAACTATATAAGGAAAAATAATTACCTTTATAAATGAATTTGACTTTTAATTTAAAGTCTGGGTAGTTTTAGCAATTATGAAATATTTGGATAAGCACACTATTAACTCAATTTCAATACTTTGCAAAAAAAATGAAATAAACAGCAAAAACCGTCCATCTGTAATATTATTTTCCAACCTAAATTATTTACGGTCACTCTTCACTTCCCTCTGAATAATGGCAGCGTATTCTCTGCATATCTAATGTCCTAAGAATGTGGTTTAAAGTAATGATGTCATTTGCTATAAGTAACAGGATAAATTTAAACTGAGTGAAGATCTGCTTATCTAAAGAAAAGTGACTTTGTTGAGTAAGTTACTGAAAATAGTCACACGACCATCCATTTAAATGAAAACTTTTCATCAGCTTACATCACAATAAACACATTAGGTCAGGGTTTCAAAATTGGAACCAAACAAATAAAATGTGGCAAAAGGTTTCCTCCTGCTGTGTCAGAGTTTCAGTTTAGAGTTGTGAGACGGAAGAAAAAGCCAGCTGCTGCGTAATGAGCGTGGATCACCGAGGGGGGCTGTGTGACAGGTGACGGGGCTGGTTAGAGGAGACCGAGCGCTGATGGTGAGGTCATCTCTGTCTTACCGTGGCCTGCTGCTTTTCAGCTTTCTCATTTGCCTCATCCAGCTGCTTCTGCAGGGCTGCCTGGAGGGACTTCATCTCCTCTCTGTCAAGTGGCAGGGAAGTGAGAAACACCCTGTTAGCACATCGTCCTTACACTCTCCGAGCCCTTTACTACTCCACCTCTGAATGGTTTTCTAAAGCACACCTATCAGAGAAAATAGATTTTTGTGTAGAAACAACTACTACTCACAATAAAATAGTTTTTAGTTTGTCGAAAAGAAAAAAAAGCAACACTTGATTTAAGCTAATTTATTCACAATTATTTTTAATAGTGAATGTTTGTTGTCAATCTTTAGGGGAAGAAAATTCAGCATTTTGCAGGATTATTCCTAACTAGTAATGAAAGTGCAAACAGTTGAGGCATTTTGACATTTGTGCATATCTAAATAAATTAACTTCTTAATTTTTTTTCTGCTTAAAATACATATTTACTATTTTGTTTTCTTACACAGTGTCTTGAAAAAGAGTTCAAAACCTCTGAATGTTTATTTTTTTTCTTATATAGTAAAGCAACGAATTAAAGTGTATTTGTCTGAGCTTTTTTTATGACACAGAGCAGCAAAGAGTAGCACAAAGCCAAACAGAAAAGAAAATAATGAACATGTTCAAATGTTCTTACTAATAAACCCTGAAGTAGATGTCATGTATAACTATTCAGTCCTTTTATTTTTATCAGCATCCTCGTTTCCAAAGGACTTACCAACTAAAAATCAAAAGCGTACACCTTAAAATTAAGAGCAGTGTTTCTTCTTTTTGTCTTCTTAACATGTCCTGGTGCTTTTATGGATAGCAGCTGACAAGAGCAAGAGGTAAACCTCATTCAGATCAGGGAGACTTGGGCGCTCTTCTGGAGCCAGGCTTTGGCTCTTGGGGCTCAGCCTGAAGAATATACAGGAAGTCCCCTCTCTGTGGGCCGCCACATGCAGGTAAGAACGGATCAGTTGCCATGCAAGTTGAATGACAGGCAAAAGCGTGGTGGAGATTCTCAGCCCCCGGCTGAGTGTCTTGATTGAGTTTTCCACGGTGAGCAAGACAGATGCCCCTTTGTGACTTGAGGTTGGAAGAAGCAAAGGTTCTGGATGTTGTCTGTGCTTATAGTGCTGGCAGCATAATCTGGTTTTAGGACATGGAATGTCACCTCACTGAGGTGCCAGAGTTGTTGTGTCGGGTTGAGTAGTCCCAGCAAGAAATAACAGGACTCACAGCTTGAGCTCTGAAATCAAACTCCAGGAGAGGAGCTGGACTCACTCCTCCTCCGAAGTTGCCCAGGGAGAGAGGTGTCAGGTGGGGTGGGGATGCTCATATCCCCCTATCTGAGTCTTGATTAAGCAACAGGGTCGCCTCTTTGCAACTTCAGGTTGGAAGAAGCAAGACTGCATCCATGCATTGAACAGCAGTTCAGATTTCCAAGTCTTTTTGGAGTTTCTGACCAGAACCCAAGCAATGTTCTAATGATAGACTTGTTGCTGGAACAGAATTTCCATAATAAACACTATATTTGAGCAGAAAGTGGTACATACCAGGGGCCATAACAGGGCCTTCATTAATTGGCAAGAGGAAAGCAACAGAACCCTTAAAAGATCCTGACTGCAGTTTGCCATAATCATTGTATGGAACAAAGCTCAGATAAAATGAAAGCAAAACAAATATTTTTAGTCAAAGTCTAATAAATATATGTGTGGCAGAAAATTAACTGCACATTATGTTGGACAAAGGTTCCACTGATAAGTTGGCATGTTGGCAGTATTATGCATTGTGGAAATTGTTTCTTTGGCATGGGGAGTTCAACCTCACAATTGTTATTTATGCCATTTAATTTGAGAATACAAAATCCCTAGGACATTACATTGAAGTTTTATTTATTGAGGTTTGAGCTGAAAAGGATATATTCAACCCACTTCTTGTTGTCATGAACTACTTGCATCATTTACATGGAATTTGCTTTAGTTAACATACACAGAGCTCAGTTTTGTATTAAAAAGCCTGATTAATGATATATGAATTTGGACACTTTTGAAAGATACTTGATTTTTGCTTTTTCCAATGACATTTTATGTATTATCTGAAATGCCACACAGATTTTTTTAGCCTGCTGTGTAAAAACTGTTTTTGCATTTATTATACATCTAGCATAAATGTAAATGGGTGTTATAATGCTGAGGCTATTTCTGTACTGTTTGATTTTCCCGTGCACAGATAACTGCAAAGCACAATGAATTATATATTAAGTAGGCTGGTGATGTGAGTCCTTGCTTTGAAAAAAATGCTTGTAGAAATCACATCACAAGAGGCAGCCAAGTTAAATTCAAAAAGTCTGCTAATATGTCTAAACACGGCTGTAAATTTAAAAGTGCTTAAGGCATAGGGAAACTGTGTTGTAATGAATCTGCAGTACCTTTCAAGATAACAGCAACAGTCACTTTGTAAAGGATCTTGATCCTCCACAAATATATCAGATGCCAATGGTCTTGTATTTTAGTGTAAGACCAGTAAAACATATTTTCTTTACAGTAATCAGCATAATATATATGCCTGTGTCCAAGACAAGAAAACAGTTTGAGGCACAAACAAGCAAAACTCTGTCCAGGCTGACAAAAAGGACACACATCACTCTAGTGAGCAAGTAGCACATGTTTTTATAGCAGCTTCAGTCATAGTAGAGTTAATTGTTGATAATCAAAACATGGAATGTTATGTTCCAACCATGAGTGTCTTTTCTGTTGGAAAACATCTCTGTTCTGTCACAGTTTGGGGTAAAATTATTTTCAGAAAGCAATCAAATCTCTGTTAAGAGATGTCAGAAATAAATGACTCGCAATGAATCACCTGTCTGCATCTGCCATAATGGAGTCAGCAAGTAATTGCTCTTGGCAGCCGTGGAAATCCAAAGGTGGATTAATAACACCCTGAAAAAAACGGTGCCTTCCAAAATGCTAGGTAAGCAACACTGAGCCAAACTGCTGCTTTATGGTTTTTAGCTTGATGACATGTGGGAGCTGCCATGTGATGGACTATTGATTGGCGATCAAGATCTTGCTCACAAGACTGCTATAGCCTTTCAGAGAGCATGTGAGGTGACAAGTGATTCCTGATCATGAACAGACTCATTACACACTTTATTAATCAGATGATCCTAACTGGTAAAATAAATAAATAAATAAATAAATAAATAAGCAAGCCCTAAATGACAGATGGTTTTTGTATGTTAGGTGAATAAAGACTGAATAATCATGTTTGATGTATGCTAGCTATTTTATTATTTTAACTTCTTTCTCTACCAAAAATAAACTAGACCACACCATCAATTATAGTAAACAGCATCAACTACAGTATGCAGTTTTTTTTCCCTATTCATGTTTAGGTTCTTCTTGTAAGCTTAGGGAAATGAAATACACAGATCTCATTAAAAAAGATTCCGTAAATTTAGAATTTATATTTAACATGTAACATTCATCATTCAACTAAATAAAATATTATTTTGTAAATGTACTGTTTTGCTGGGATCGTTTTTTTACTGAAAATAGGAAAAAGCCAACTTGCTTCAAAGTTACTGATCTGAAAGTAGTTACTACCCTAAAACCTGAAAACCAAGTCAGATAACTCAGAGGAAACCAGACAAAACCACCTTCTGAATAAAGGATGTTTTAAAGATTGCTTGGACAGTCTATCACTGCACTAAGGAAGCTGGTTGTTTCACCCACTTTGTAATTTTGTACTTTTGCATCTTCAATTATATACAAATCAAAAAGGGGGAGAAAAAAAACAAGTGATCATTCACATGAGGTTCTGAGACGACCAAGCCTCGGTTTGTTGGGGTTTCCTGGATCAGCTCTGCTATCTAATTCACATTTTGTTATATAATTCAATCACAGTCTTTTAAAACATTTTCTATGTAAATAGCCTCCATGAGTAAGAGGTGATTCATGGTTATTTTTGTTTCTCAGCTCTCATAATGTCTCATATTTAATAAGAGTAGACTCAACTGTGATCAGAAGTCCAATCAATAGAAATGTAAGTCTTCTGAAAAATTGTTAGCAACATGGATTCTGATGGACTTATATTGTTTGTGCAAATGTGTTTAAACTCCATCAAAATGCATTTTTTAATCACATACATGTAATTTGGTTAGAGTACTTAATAAAATATCCTAACTTGTTTGAGGACAAACATGTTTGACATTTTGAAGGGAATCAATATAAAGGACCAAAACAAAACAAAATCAATCTGCAATTAATTTGACACAAATTAAGTCTTGCAGGCTGCTTAAGTACATAAAAACAATGGTTAGACAAAATAAACATGTCAAATTGTCCAAAGGGACAAACTGACCAGATACCATTTATGAGACTTTTATATTTTGAGTCCAAAAGACCTCGGAAACTATCCTAGAAATTACACTGTGGCTGAGTTTTCATCTGGCATACATGCATATAAACTGAAACTTCCTTTAGAT
>CAEGAF010135491.1:0-26891 GCA_903067075.1 Micropoecilia bifurca | reverse complement strand
CCCCCACCCCCACAGAACCCTCCCCCCCCCCCCCCCCCCACCCACACACCCACAACCCCACCCCCCCCAACACACCCCCCCGGGGGGGGGGGGGGGGCGGGGGGGGGAGAGAGCGAGAAAAGCGAGAAGGCTTGGGCACTGTAGCCCCAATCTCCACCTCCCTTCGCCCATTTCTCTCCTTTTACACTCATTCCCCCCCCTGCCCCCCCCCCCACTCCGCTCTCTTCTCCTCCGTCCGCTTTCCTGTACAGAAGTGACAGGGCTTCCTAGAAAATTAATCTACGGAAAGAGAAGAAGAAGGAAAAAAAAATTATAAATGTAGCTATTCTCCCTCTCCGGCCGCTCAGTTCTCCGGCATCCGCAGGGCAAGGGGAAGTGGAGTTTGTGATAATTGCCAGGGAAAAAGGGGGGCGATAACAAAGGGACACTCTTCCCTGAATGTTACACTAAGGGCAAGAGGAGCGGTCATGAAGCAACCGTCACACTCTCCACGCTCCCAGGTACGCGCCCCGCTGTCCATCCCCATCCATTTCATCATCAAATTACAGATGAGATGAGCTGCCTTTTCTGATCACTCTTGATCTCTTAACTGTGACAGATATGCAGACTGGGGAGGAGTGAAGTTGGAGCCCAGTGGGACACGGGGGGCGCGGGGGGGGGGGGGGGGGCTGGGAGGGACCACTGAAAATGCTGGACCCTGACCCCCTCCCCTCCCCCAATAATAAACAAAACCTGAATACTTTTAAAAGTAACTTCAAAATGTGTTTTAGTTAGACGTAGACAGAGTCCATGTCAAACTCAAGGCCAATGAGCCAAATCCAGGCTGCTGAAACTATGTGGTCTTAAAGGGGCAGCATTGTGTAAAATGAACCTTTTTGAGCTTTACATCATGTTATAAATCATCAAAACATACCTGGAGTGTTGCTTTGATTCTTTCATGCATGTTTGAGAAATCCTTTAATCTCTGATGGCAAACTGTTGGAAACGCCTGGGGGGACCTGGCTCCACCTTTCAGGACGGAGCTCCTCCTCTGACTCTCACTCAGTTCCTTTGGACTAATCCAGGGGTGGGCAGTCCTGGTCCTGGAGGGCCCGTGTCCTGCTACTCTTAGATGTCTTCCAGGTCCAACACACTTAAATCCAACAGCTGAATCACCTCTTAAACGTAGTCAAGTTCACCAGAGTCCTGCTAATGACCTTATTTGACTCAGGTGTGTTGAAGTAGAAACACATCTAAAAGTTGTTGGAGATCAGCCCGGCCCTCCAGGCCTGGACTAGCCAGAAGAAATGATCTGTTGAGCTCATTATATGAGCTACTTCTCAGTGCAACAATTTTTTAAAAAACTTTGCTAAAGGGTTAATAGAGGAGATATGTTGTGATGACTTCCTGAAGGCAGAGTTTCAGAAAGAGAAGTTGTTTTTAAAGAGACATAGGCCAAATTTCAACAACTGAAGTTAACATAGTTACTTATTGAGCTATGGGTCTTTAAACCAGGAGCCCGTATTTCTGCAGATGGCAGCACGATCACAGGAAGGGACAGAGGAGCTTGATTTTTCTTTTCAGGTATTATTTGTCTGTCAGGATACAGTGTCAGTTTTAACATTTTTAATTTTTTATAAAGTTACATACTGCAGCTTTAATATGACTGGTTCCAAATTTTAATTTGGGGTATTAGAGAAAACAAGACTAAATACAAATCCATGGTGCACCTATCAGACAAAAAAAAAAGATTTGAAAACCATAAATTATATTCTTTTCTCCTCATAATCGTATTACGACACAATCACAACAACATTGACAAAGTTTGCCGCGCTGCATCCAATCCGGTCCTCGTTGCCCCTCACTCACCAGATGAGGCAACGGATCCGTAAGAACAAGTAGAGGGATGAACAGTCAGAGACGAACACAAAACCAGGGCGACCTGACTGCGCCTGGCGCAGGAGGAGAGGAAACGGAGCCGCCGCTCAGCAGAGGCCGCGGAGAATCGGCCTCGCTCTGTCTGCCTTTGTCGTGCATGTGTGTGAGCTTTGATTAAAGACAGAAGATTCTTTAAGCACATTAGGGCCATTTTGTCCGATTGTTTCACACCCTCTTCCATATCCGCCCGCACAAAAGATAGCGACTGCGGCACAAAGCGAGGCTCACCCTGTTTCCTCCTCTCTATCTCACCGAGCAGACGAACACACCGACCAGAGGAATTATGCAGCAGCAGCAGCAGCAGCAGCAGCAGCAGCAGCCTCACTGTAATATCTTATCACTTTAAGGGTAACATGAACTGCTGCCATACAAAAGCAAAGGAAAACAAAAGGCATTTTGTTTTCTCATTTTTGCAGGATGAACACATGGCTGTTGTTTTATTTATTTTTTTGACAACATCCACTAATAAAATGTGTATATTTGGGTGTTAATTCTCAGCGGACAGCTGTAATATCGAGTTAATAACAGTCGGCTGCGTTAGCCGTTTCGTAGCCTGCAGTTCTCTTGTGTAAAATATGTTAAGCATTAAACCAGGAAGCGCATGCATTTCATTTGCAATCATCGCCTGAATTCAAAGTGTCGGGATCTGGCACGGAAATGCAGCGAGCAAAAAACTGCATTTCAATATTGGAGCAAAAAAAAAAAAGAGTTAGCAATACTCTGGTAGAGCTGAACTCAGGCCAGCCAGCCGCCTTATACCCTAGAGTAATAATTAAGAATCCTGTCGCCGAGTTGTCACTAGTCAATTACACCTCCGTTCACTCGGGCGCACGATCTGACTGCGAGCGAAACGAAGACACTGGAGCTGTGATCGGAGATGGAAAGAGAAGGAAAATGAATGAAATGAAGATGAGTGTGGAGTGAGACTCTGAGCAGGGGCTTTAACGCTCTCTGTCAGGGAGGTGAGCGCTGAATGCGAGTGACCGGACGGCCTCCCAAACATGAAACCATTATTGCCGATTACACAGAACTGGGGACTTTTGGTGGGGTATTAATTGAAGCTTTGGCTCGGCATCACTTTCCAATTACTCTTATGTTAGCCTACGGTTAATGCGGCGACAATGGGCGGGAGGGGAGGCGCTTCACGGACTGAAGGACTGGCTGTGAAACCTGAGAGCCTCTGTGACTGAAGCAGCTGTGAGGCAGGAGGCTGCAATGCTGCTGATGACTGAGTTAATATTCAGCTGGTTGGTGGAGACCTTCACCTTCACCAACCAGCTCATCTCACTGTGTTTCAGCCTCATGTTGGACCTCAGAGCTGACATTTGGCACTTAGGCCCAGATTTACTCACTGACAAGTTAGTGTTATGAATCATTAGTAATTATGTAGATGTGAGGCCTTTCATATTTTGACTGCAGCTATACAATTTTAAAGGGGCAGTATTATGTGTTTTCCAGCCACAAAGTGCAATTTTATACCACTATGTTAACTTCAGATGTTATAAAATTATATATATTTCTTTATAAAATATGACTTATAAGAAATTTAATGCCTTGAAATTGGGCCTCTGTCTCTTTAAAACCCTCTTTTTCTGAAACTCTGCCTTCAAGAAGTCATCGCAACATGGCTCCTCTATAACAACATTATCAGCGTTTCACTGAGCAGTAGCTCTATAATGAGCTCAGCAGATATGCTGTTCCACCAGGTGTTTGCTAATTGCTTCTGGCTAGTCTGAAGGAGCTGAGTGGGGGAGGGCGGCTCTGTGAGGTGGAAGCGTGGAGTCTTGGAATCTGGAGTTAGGAGGAGGAACTTCGCTCCAAGACCCCCCAGCTGTATTGAGTGGCTGAATGGTTGCCATGGAGATTGAAAGATTTCTCAAACATGCATGATATGATATGATGCCGACCTCAAAAAAGCAGATTTTATGTAATACTGCCCTTTTATAAACCAACACTCCTACTGTAACACATGGTAGTGGTGTGATTGTGCTGAGGGGAGGTTTTTCTCCAGCAGGTAAAGAGAAGCTGCTTTGAGCTGATGACAACATAGATCAGTTCTGGAAGAAGAATGGGGCAGAGATTCACCTCCCAGCAATGAACCTGAATATACAGCCCAGTATGCAACAGGACCGTCAATGGATTCTTGTGTATGAATGGCCTGGTACAGTGAAACCATTTTAGAATGTTCTGGACCCAAAACAAGAACTACAACCCGGTAAACAATATTTATTTCACAGTAATTGAATTAATGACACACATGAGGTAGGCATCTATCATTTATCCTGACAAATCTCTTGTCATGATAACAATTTTGATTTATTGTTGTCATGAATTCCAGATAGTGATGTTTAAACTGCCCCAATTGTTGAGATGGATTTTGCTCTCCACTGTTTATTCAGTGAAAGCATCAACAAATACCAGTGATTTTGAAAAATACACTAACTGTGTGCAAGTCACTTCTTCATACATTATAAATGGGTATGTTTTTTAAGGGCATTATTTGAGTTTGTGGGATGATAGACACGTTGCTATGTATGTTCCACATAGCCAAAACACTGCTCATCAATGATGACTCCAACTGGTTTTAGTTGTCAATAAAACAAGCTAACTCTTAAATTGGCGTGTGATATGTAAGAGAAAATGTGATGCAGAGCTTTGCTGATAATTATCTTGTTAGCTACAAACTAGATTATAAGATCGAAGGGTATCACATTTCACAGGTCAATTAATCCAAAAATAATGGCTAGAAAGGGTAGTAGCTCAGTTATGCTAGCTTGACTTTAACATTTTTACAAGTAGATGTGCTGCAGAATTCAGTGTGTTTCAGTTCAGTTAAAGTCTTAAATAAGTCGACCACACACCAACTCTGACAGATCATCATTAGACCAGGTGATTAAATTAACTAATCAACCATTGCTGTGTTTAGATGATCACTTAATAATCGCAAAAATAAACATCAGACTTGGAAACATAATACTAGAATGGGCTGTTCTCTGTGTGGGAAATGTTTGTGTGTGTTTTGGTGTTGAATTCTGATGCACTTGTGGATCTATTGTCAGTCAGGTGCCGAAGGTGAAAATGATAATGAACATAATAAAGGTAACTATTTCAATAATATCAATGTTCATATCAGTGCATCCCTAATTTAAACACACCAACATTATTGATATTCTTTCCTGCAGTTTAATCGTTTGAGACGGTTAAAAAAGAAACTCCAAAAGCAGAATGAATCCTCCAAAGGAAACAGATTTCAGGTCCTCTGGCTGCACTTCTCTCCCCCCAGCAGCTTAATCTAACTCTCACCCTCATCAGTGCGACACAGAAGGGAACAAATTTACTGTTTCATCCTCATTCTTCCCAGCGCCGAGGAGCTGTATACAGTACACAGCAGATCAAAGCCTTAATTGAAAAATAATTATAGGTACTTAATCATAGAAAGCGCTGGGCTAATTGAAGTGAAAACAAGAAGGCAAGCGCAGACCCTCGGAATCGTGGCAGAAAGAGGATATTGTAAAAGCTTCCTCTTCAATCCCCATTGTCTTCCAGATTAAACAGGAGAGGGGCTATTAGCAGAGTTAATTGGCTCTCTAATTTAGATCTCGCCCCACTGAAAGCATAACGGATGCGGGCCTGTCGGCCGGTGATGTGCGCACTCCATCACGCTGTCCTGTTGGGCTGTGATTGGTTAATTGCTCGGGGATTTTTGAAGTTTCCCCCTCATTCTTCAAGCCCAGGCAGATTTGTGGCCGACGTCTCCCTGGCTGCCCAGGTAGTGGCTCATTGTTTCGAGGTTCGGTGATTCATTTACTGCGGCTGAACCGGGCCTGTGCTTTACCTCACGGAAAGCCTCTTAGAAAATAAATAAAAATGGTACTTTTGTTTGTTTGTTTTTTTGCCACGTTTGTGATTGCCTTCTTCCTGTCATGCTGACTTTTTGTGAAAAGTGCAGAGAAAGTGCACAAACATTCCCACCGTGTCAAAGGCCTCCTTATCTCCCTCCTGGCTCTTCTGCTTCCTGCTTTCGGCGGCAGCAAAAAAATAAAACATAAATAAATAAATAAATAATAGTTCCGTGCGCTCACTCTACCCTCTAGCGGGTTTCAGGAGGTATTGCGGTGATTACTCAGTAAAATCCATTTAGACTCCCCAAAAGGTGCAAGAAAGTAAATGGGCCATTTTTCTACCATTTTCCGGGACAGCCTTTCATCATTTCAGCACACCTCTTTCTAGTGTTTTCACATTGTTGCCTGAGCAGTAATGGAGGCTCCTGAATGCAGTTCTAAATAGAAGCTGGGGAAATTTTCTTTCAAGCTCTGTCACACCAACTTTTTTTCCCTTTTTTTTTTGCTCCAGCAAAACTCAGAGAAAATGACAGCAGATTATACTACCCGCTATATGACATGTAGGACAGCATTATTAGAGTTTCTACCAACTTTTGTAGAAATATTTATGATTTAAAAGGGCAATGGTTCCTTAACCACCACATGGGTTTCATTTCCTTTCATTTTCTTTTATGCCATAGTGCTTGATGAAATTTTGTATTATCTGATCATTTTTTAAAAAAAACATATAATTAGTTGTTCCAAGATTTCTCTCAATAAATGTAAAAATGAATACTTTTGAATGGTTCTTTAAAAGAAATCTTTAGCTAAGGAAGTGTCACTCTTTCTAACTTACACTTTATTAATGTTCTCTTTTGATTACTTCTTTTACACAACTTTAATCCATGATTTTTAATTTCAAATTTACTTGGTCATACGTTTCCATTTCAACATACAGTGGAATTGGGTCAGTCCAAGTCTACAGCAGTACAGGCAGAATTTAATGTAAATTTAATGTACATCTGGCAGCATTTCACAGGTGTAACAGTGACACTAAGGATTTCCTTTGAGGAGTTTCACTGACCACCACCACTGCCACCTGCAATTTTTTATTGCAGGTGGCAATAAAAAATATTGCCACCTGCATATGAAACATTGCCAGGTTAATTCTTTAAAAGAAAATGTTGAGTTAATGCTGTTGGTACAGAGGTTTGGTTGCATTAAGTGAACATTAGGTCACAAAAATAAACCAGTTTGTTGGGCGAGAGCAGATAATAGAAGCAGGCTCATCATTCTCTAGTGTCTTGACCACCATTTTGAATTTTACAACAACCTGCTGAGGGAAACTGGACCTCTTCCACAGGATGAAACAAAGTGTTGAAATGGTAAAATGATGCCGTATAATTGTGTTAATATCAGTTCATTGTGTTGATAGCTTAACTGGGTTAAAATTCCCCCAGAGGGAATCCAGTAGACAGGAGAAAGCCTGTTTACTGTTGAACCATGATTTGAATCGGCAATGACCATTGTTAGCTTACTAGGTAGTTAGCATTTTTCTTCTGTTATCGTTGAGTGCTAATTTATGGTCGTTCATTTTTGCCACTGGCTGATTTCTGCTGTCAAACCCATTTGAGGCTCGGCACAAAAGAACTTTTAAGGTTGACACTATGAGGGTTAAGGTTGGAAATCTGGTTCCCAGTTTTGCTGTTCTTGATTGTAATGCAGTAAGTTCCCCCCAACCATCACTGATATTTATAATTAAAATTCAATCAAAATGGCATTAAAAAGGTATTTTAAAGTCTTTCATTTGACTTGTTGACACCTGGTGTAGAACAGAAGTACATCACAAAATGATGTACCGTTCAGAAACGACCTGATGTTCTGCTAAAATCCCTTTTACTTACCCTCGTCTAGACCCACGTAGCATGAGTTTTTGAATCCATCAGTATATGTGGCGTTGTAGGAAACATTGGGAAGTCACTTCAACCAATTTGTGCAGCAATATCTTACAACGGCGTCAAAGTATGTCTGGTTTGTGGTGGAAAGTGTTGGTGCAGCATACAACACCAACCAATGCAGGCCCCTTTTCCTCACACTGGGACTGCCAGGTAAAGGCTTTTTACGCACGGAGGGTGAGAAAAGTAGACATTTATCAAACATTTCTCCACATGTCGGATTAGGGAGAACATTTTTCCAAAGTATGTTTTGGAGGATACTTTAGAATATTCGTGAGGTTTCAGGGCAGATTTTCTCCGTTTCTACACCCCGCACTCCACTCTGCCCCCCTGTCACATAAAAATGCAGTCGACTGCAGAAAAGATGGTGTCTCTCCGGAATCAAATGGAAATTTGATGAGACATCCGAAGCTTAGCTGAGCAAGCACAAGCTTTACTAGAGTGTCACACAATGTAAAGTACATTTCCACACGCAGTGCTTAACAGCTGAATGTGGTGTAGAGCATATTGTGTGTGAGGGTTTAAAGGCTTAAAAACAGGTACGCTATCTCAGGACACTGAAAAATGGGATGTTTCACCACATGCTGCTTTGACTTAGGAGGTTTGCACATCGCAGCTGTTAGGAAATAGCTACGGAAACGTGGTTTTTCTTTGACAGTTTGAACTTTAATTGAAATTAACACTGCGTGGGTTCAGATTTCTTAACTACTCTCAAATTGTAAATTTATTGGAAAGATCTGATTTTCAATTTAACTTTCTTGGAACTATCAAATAATTTCAAATGCATTGAATTGGGTCTCCAAAGAAAACTGTTGTCCTATGAAGCGAAGCACATTTATTGGATACCCTGATACAAATGTGTTGCATTTGCAGCTACATAAACTAAGAATGACTTTGTAATCAATCCTTCAATTTTCACACTTCTGCTATTTAATCGTGTCAAAAGTCCTACAGTTAGAGAACTGTAATATTAGGGAGTTACTCAAAAAATAATTTGTATTTGTACATATATATAAATGGCTGCAGTATCTCACTTTTATATAAATAAATATTTTACATCTATGTTGAAACCCCCCTCACCCTCTGATGTGCTCAGGTTAGACAGCATGGTCACCAATGATTGTGGATAAACAGTTTTCCTGTAATGGTAAGTTATTTCTCCGCCATTAGCACATTGCGTAGCAAATACATTAGGATGATTGACAGCACCAAGACTATCCTCCTGGCTCTGATTGGTCGTTTTTGACCAGGAGAATTTCTTCAGACAGTAATAGCAACTCAAGGAGGAGGTAGAGGAGATCAATCTTTTCACACATTATTGGCCTGACAACATTATGTCAAGACACGATGACAGTTTTAACGAACATGAAAAAAACATATTCTTTATAAAAGTTACACACTGCAGCTTAAACCCTCCACACTCCTCCTCACCCCACAAAATCTACAAATCACATAAGTATTCATTCACTCTTCACTCAAAATTGAGCTCACATTCATCTGATTTAGATTCCAGCAGTGGTAAGATCAACCTTTTGGTCATGATTTTCAATGCAATGGAAAGACTTAAGTATCTGTTCTGTCTTAAATGGTAACAACATTAATATAGTTATCCAGGTCTCCCTTTTAGGAGATTTTTGATCTCAATGAAACACGACTAAAGGTACAAAAGCCGTCTTAATATTATCATTAATTTTAGAGTGTGTTTTAAAGGATGTATTGGCAGTGGGTATTTAGTATCATGTAGTCTGCAATATTGCCACTCGGTGGCACTACTTCCCACATTAAGGACCTTTAAAAACATCATTTAATACATTGTTTTTAATTTTGATGACTTACAACCTACAATACCGAGAGACTTCATATCACACAATCAGTAATATTTATGTGAAGTAATTTTACCATAATAAACATTTTAACAGTGTGACTCTGTCTGTAAACAGTTTGAAAATAAGCTTCCCGTCACTATTTTCTTGTACTTTCCTATAGTTAAGTTCCATGACCATAAAACAAAATACCTTCAGGTATTATTTTAAAAAAAAAAATTAGTCTTTTTTTAATTAGTAGAAATTATTCTAAAAGAAATTTATGCATAATATATATTAGTTGTTACAGGCCTCCTGTCCAGGATGCAGCTTCTTCTGCCAGCAGTCCTCCGCACAGATAAGCAGATGTGTGGATGGATAGAAGGATAGGTTGTTGTTGTTGTTTATCCTGTTAGCGTTATCTTCTATAAATGCAGTGGTCAACAGTTTATCATTGTTAGATAGCTGTTATCTGCAGCCCTGCAGGTCCACATGATGAATAAAATAATTGCCACTTTGTTTTAGCAAAATTGAATAAAGCCAATAGTTCCCTTCAGACCAAAGCCGCAGAAATACAAAGCTTCTGTGCTTGTTTATTAAGAGGTCAAAGGTTATCTTTAAAACTATAGGCTAAATTGGACAAACTGATAGAATTAATACTGATCATGTGACGTTTACCAGTTGTTTTATTGACATCATAAGTGAAGATTTGTAAATCCAGGCTGATTATGATTTTCTGTTAGTAAACAGATAGTACAGTCTAATCTGGAGATAAAATATGAAAAATTTGAGAAAAATTCCCTTCTCTTAATGGTAACTCAGAGATCTGCATCCTGTTCTGTTTTTGCTTACTACTGTTTTTGTTTTCAGACAGTATAGTTGCTTTTATTATAATTTTTTATGTGTAGAGAAAAATACATAGGCACTAATGAAAACTCGAAATACATTGTTTTTAATCAAACAACAAAGATTAATATATTTAAAAAAGTCTTTCAGATTGTTTTTACTTTGTGCTAAAACATAAAATTAAAAAATAAGCATAAACATGAATTATAATATATTTGAACTGTTTTTTTTCTTATTTATTCATTTAAAAAATGAACAGGATGGATGAATTGGATGTCAAATTTAGATTCTAATATTAGAGGTAACACAGATGAAGCACAGATAGCCACCAGGCTTTATTGCCAGTTATAGTCAGTTTTCTCATGTCACACAGAGCTGTTAAAATTTTCTGCACTGTATTTCAAACAAAAAAAATATTACAATTCAACCTTATTAAAATGCCGGTGTCCTCATGACAGTTGTTTCATAAACAATCTACCTTCACCCAGCTCCTGTGTATGACAGCTGCTTCTACTAGTTACATCTGGACTTTGAGTTCCAGCAAATTTACATGGAATGAAACAACTTGGTTCATGTGTCAGAGCTAACAAAGCTTTATTCATGAAACGCTGCCGCCATCTGCTGGGTAAACTGTGCATTACTCATCCCAGTTCATTGTTGAGGTTACAGTCTTCAAGTCAAATAACCCAAAGGTTTTCTTGATGAAGCACGTTGGATATGCGAAGCAACACCATGTGTCTTCCATCAAGATTTAATGATAAGATCAAATCAAATAAAAGTTCAAATGGAAAGAAAACACTACAAAAGATTAAGATACACACAGGTGAGAGATAATGATATAAACAGTCAAACACTGACAAATTATTCAGTCATTTTCTCCTTAGTGTAAATACCCTAAATAAGTTTTTAATATTTTTAAAAAAATGCTTAGAAGTTTTAATAGGAAGAACAAGGTGCATTGTTTTCACTTCATTGCAGCCAGTGAGTTTTGTAGAATAAGTATCAGTCAATACGGATCACTGTTAGCTCACTGCAAAGAAACATGAACGAGATGATATATATGGCTTCATTAATAAAAATGTATGTAATATGCCAGAAGATGATAAAAACAATATAACAATGTTAAACTTGATGGTAGCTATGCAAATAGCATCAACTTTGCCCAGCCTCTTCCAAGCATTTCCTTTACAGAAAAACATTTTCAATAAATATTTTAGTTAATTCATTCCATTAAATTATTAATCAACATGACTACGCCTCTTTGGCTCAGGCACAGTAACATTTCCATGAGAAATACATACAACATTTCAAATATTTTTCAAGTATTATTATTTATTGGTTCGCGCATGGGGAAAGATTTAGCTTTCTTCTTGCGTAGAGGAGGAACATAGAGGAACGTAGAGTTTCCAGCAGGGGGCGGCATACAACTTTAATAGAGATAGCAGAAGAAGTAGTTTCTGCTCCGAGGTTGTTAAGGTGCTGCATGTCTGAGATAATAATTTGGTTTTTATTTTAACAAAATTTATTTGAACTATCACAAACCATGTTGGGGGTATCAGGACGGATTTCTCTGCGGTTGAACAAGACATGAAGTCGAATAAAAACGCCTATTTTTAAAAAAAATATCAGACTGGCACGAGCTCCCTGATGCTGGTTACCCTTAGCTCAGAGCTAGCCCGTGTTGGTTTGTTTAGCTAACAATGAGTCACAGTAACTGTTGTATTGTGCAGCTGCTCTCTTAGTTAGTCGCGCTCTGTGGTTTGTTGTTTTTAGTTCCAGAAGCCAGTAAAGTAAAAACGGCCTCGGCCGTTTTTACTTTAAGCTGAGACTCTTTGTTGGTGCTAGCAGTGATTTGACGAGCTCCTAGCAGCTCGCCTTGTCCGAGGAATGGTTCAGCTGCTTGTTCCATGGGGCTGCTGAGGAGCACGATGCCGCCCAAGATCCAGCTGCTGGCCGTCCTGGCGTTCGGAGTGGCTATGCTGCTGATAGAGAACCAGATCCAGAGACTGGACGAGTCTAGAGCCAAGCTGGGTAAGAGATTTCTCTGTTTGTTGCTCAGGAACTGTAAGGCGTTCAGAAATCTTCAAAGACATACAGATTTAAAGGGATTTCAAACTGATTAAAGTTTTAGTTAGATATTTCCTCTGAGATAATCAACAACACAAAGGAAATAAAGTTGGAAGATTCCAAATTGTGGTTTGAGATCTTTGTCTAGTGTTGTATGATTGAGTTCAGGTCTGAGAAGTCTGGGTTTTAGATGCCAAAAAAAGATAAACAAAAAAAAACTAAACAAACAATGTTATTAATAGTCTCGTTTCAAAGTAGATAAAAAAAAACCAACTAAGTAAATGTTTTTCCAAATTTAAGGATATTTATGTAACTATGAAGAGGTGATATCATATTTCATAATGTGGTGTTGTCATCCCTGTATGTGTTACAGGGATGACAAACAATATTTTCATTGGGGTTTAATGTGATATCACTACCATAGGCATAGTTATGAAATAGTTCGCTTTAAAACAAATCTAAGGTCTGAAAACTGTGTTACTCGTTTTTTTTAATTCCCATAAATAAAATGCAATTCCCCTGTATGTAATTATTCCCAGTGTAAATCAAGCTGTTCTGTTTGTGGCTAAAGAACAAACAGCTTCATGGAGACAGAGGGAAACAGCAGAGGCGGGTCAGGGAGGAAGCTGACCAGCTTAAAACTGGGTTGGCTTCTAAAACATCTCAAGCTTTTAAACATCCTGCATGGCAGTTTCTTTATCATTATTATGAAAGTGACACTATACAGATAAAAATCAAATCTTTTGTCTCTTTGGCTTTAAATCTGTCTCTGCATACAGTCAGTGCCTCACCGAACAGAACATGGCCGTCATCAGAAAGGTTCTAATCAATACTGCGACTGCACTGCTGAACAACTCCCAATAATTGGATCTAATCGGATTTTTAAATGGTACCACAATATATATGGATTATCGTCATGTATGCAATACTGGAAAAATAGTTTTAGCAGCCATAGTAATTTAGGCTAAGTGAACCTAAGTTTCCTTAAGCTCACTTAGAGCAGGAATTGTGGCATTATTACTGTCACTGGATGTCTACCTATTACCATGTTGATGCTATTTTGTCAAGAAAATGATGCTAAAATTGCCCAGCTGTCCTACATACCTGGCAGGAACCTGAACTGTTATTTTAGATGAGGAGTTCTAGAGGTAGACTGTCGATGAGAGTTTGGAGTCTTTGGACACTTAATAATTTCCTTTTATAGAATTATTATTTCTAAGGCTACATTTACACAAGACTGGAAACAGCTGATATTCTAATGTTTGAAGAAAAAGTTCCACATTTAGATGCCTCGAGTCAGCGGTGGTTGTCATGCCAGGCCACTAGATGGTGCTGTGATCCTTACCATGTCATCAAATGCGCTGTTGACTGTTAGCTTCCACCTCATTGTAAACAGTCACCTCCCTCTCACATACGAAGTGCTCGTCGTATGTAACATAAATCAGAAGTTGTGTTAAACTGAGGTTACAGTTGGCGCTGTGGTGACGCAGGAGTGAACAAATCCTAACCCAAAAGAACACGTGTAATTGCAGGGCGAAACCATGAATCAGGCAGCCACCGGTGTGCTGTGGTGGCTCAGGGGTTAAGCACAACCCACATATGGAGACCCTAGTCCTCGACGCAGCCGTCGCTGGTTCAATTCCCGGCCTTGGCGACCCTTACGGCATGTCTTCCCCCTTCTCTCATTACCCACATTCCTGTCAATTAACTATCAAATAAAGGTCACGAGAGACAATAAAAATCTTTAAAAAAAAAAAAAAGTCAGGCAGCCAAATGAAATAGTGCGTAACATGCAACGTTCAGGGTTTGTGAATACTTTTGAAAGCCTCTGTTTTTTGACATGTCAAATATTTCATTCATAAACGGATGTTTGGGTGTTTTTTTTCTGATCCTTAAACGGCTGTTCCATCATACAGGTGAAACTTCACTGAGCTTTGAAAGATGTTCCATCCACTCTGATGGACACACACACACACACACACACACACACACACACACACACACACTCCTGTAATTGGCTTTCATTTCGTTCCACTGCAGTGGAGGCTAAGAGAAAAAATGAGGAAAAAACACTTTTAATTACTCCTCCTGTCAATATTCTCATCAAAACCTGAATTACCTAATTCAGTTGTTCCATCTTTAGGAGCTGTGTTGTTTTTAATTAATTACGGTTTGCAAACACACTGTGGTGACCTCATGTCAGGTCCTACGTAGGAGGAAAGGCCTCCATGTTCACAGCTCTGAGCTCCTCTGACAGCTGGAGACGTCCACACTTCTTCCAGCTGTTTGCTTATTAATCTCAGAAATAGAGATTTGAAATCTTTTGATATATTAATGAACATTCCTGCTTTGTTGCAGGTAAATTATGTGGCTGGTGTTTGTCTCTTTTTTTACATTTCGCATATTGATGTACCTGTGTGAAAGTGTCACCTTGTGTTAGTTCCTGAAAAGGAAGTCTGAGGGAAGAGATTATTAGTTCTCAATAGCGTAACTATTGGTTACCAGCTGGCAGTGGAGATGTAGCTCAGACGCCCACATAAGTGATGGCAAAGAATCAGAGCTATTTTCACCAAAACCAGTGTTATTCCTTCTGGGATCTTTTTATTATTATTTTTTCCTCATTATATCCCTTCCTGAATCTTCATATAGACGACATAATAATATGGATGAAAAAGTTTTATTTTTTTTAAGAATCTGTTTAGCATTACATTTTTTGCTACAACTTGACATTGAGTAAGGCTGGTGTAGTAGAAGTGAGAAATACTGCCACCTGCAGGTCAGAGCTGGCAGTCACTTACACCCAATGTTTCTGACCATTTTGTGCAAAATTTGCAATAAATTCACCATAATCATTTAGCGTGAAAAATATGTGAGGATCTGTTTATTTTTGATATGTTTTAATTTAGTTTCAGTCATTGTGTTTTGAGTAGCCTCATTTAATTTGGTCTTTTGTTGAGGTTTTAGTTCATTCTGACTAAATTGTACTACTGTCCGATTAAATAAAATGGTAATCTTCCTAAAACATGAAGCCTTTTACAGAACTGTGAGAAGAAGAAATCTTTAATTTAAATGCATATCCTTGGATGGAATAAAATGACAATTTTCTTTTATCACATTGACAGATTTAAATTTGTTACTGTATTTGAAAAAAACATTTGATTTTTTTTTGTGGTTGAGCAATCCTAAAAACAATGTGAATTACACACAACATCCTCTATCACATCCAAAATCACATTCTAAATTAGTATTTATCATTTAAAACAACTAAAATGATCAGATGGAGAAATAATGTTATATAAAAAGCAAAGGAACATCTATATATATCTATGTTGCTTCTGAATGTATCATTTCTTTCACTTCTTCTGCTTAACCAGATTAGTTCTCACTGACTAGTTTTTGAACTTACCAAACTTGTCCACATGACTGACACTAGACTTGATCAGATTCCCAGCCCATTTTAATTGTTGTCTGAGTTGACAAAAATGTCAATCTTTTTCACCAGAAGTCATTCAGGAGGCAAATCAATAAATGATAAAACATTTGCTTGTAAATGTCCATAAATATCCTTTTTTTTTTTGACAAATTTAGTCACCTTTGGCTTTTTATTAACCAAATACCACAATGGAAAGTTCTGTATATTACTTAGTTTTGGCCAAAAGATCGATAACCTCTGCAAACACGCAGCAGAACTGTCCACCGGTTCATCAGTGATGTTGGGTTTGTGTCCTCTGTCCTCCCAGAGCGGACCATGGCCAGACACGAGGTGATGGAGGTGGAGCTGCGCCGCAGCGAGGACGGCGGCGGGCGTGAAGCCGACGACTCGGTGATCATCTACAACAGGGTTCCCAAGACGGCCAGCACCTCCTTCACCAACATCGCCTACGACCTCTGCAGCAGGAACCGCTTCCACGTGCTGCACATCAACACCACCAAAAACAACCCCGTCATGTCCTTGCAGGACCAGGTGAGGGCCTTCCCTCTTCAAGCACATAGTTTCCGTGGTAACTGGCAAAGGGATGAGTCAAATGTTCAGATGTGTTCATCCTGTCGGAGATGAACATTACCATAACATTTTCACATTACCATAAAATAATAGATTTTCATCTAAATGTTCCATTAAATAGACCAAAAAAAAAAATCCCCTTGCATCTGCTCGTTTCCACGGTGATGCTAATCATATATTAATGAACAGAGCGAAGAGTGTTTTGTTGGCACCACAAACGCAGAACTCATGACGAGCCTTTATGGCTGCAAATGCTGAAGGCGGAAATATTACACACTTTGACTAGAACGCCTGAGTTTGAAACCTCTGAAAGCTGTTTATTACGTGACAAAGGATGTATGATAGTTTTATTTATTTTTTATTATTTTTGTCTTTGTGGTAAATAGAGAGCAGAAAAGATTTTTAGTTTGCTCAGACACATTAATGAGAATAAGAAGCAGGCTTATTATTTGTCTGTTCGAGACAAATAATATGCTTAGAACTTTTGCTGTATGTATGTTACCTTGGCACCGGCAGCCAGACGTAAAACAATACTGGTAATATACAGTAAGGTAATATCCTGTTTGTCCTCACACACTATGTGGCCACATACATGGTTATGTTGCTTGTTCAACCTGTTGGTTCCCTTATACTGTTCACACAGCAAATGTGACCCAGACCCAGTTTTTATTTATATATATTTTGTGCTCATAAACTTTTGTAAATTACTTTGTCATGGCAGTTTGAAAATAACAATTAAAATCTTTTCACCAAAGAAAAAAAATTTGATTTGTACCACTTCCACATGTGGTACGTAATTAAATACATATCCAATAGTGTTTTCATACCAAATCCGATTTTTGATTTTATTTTATTTATGATGGAAAATATTTTCAAAAACTTGCTTTTATTTCATTTGTCCTTTTTGGGAGTTGACCTGAATTCAAAGTCCAAATAAATACTAAGCTGTAAAAGATGCTTGTAAATCACATGGCACGGCCTGAACCACCGAGTGCCATGATGGAGCAAAATCCACATTTTCTTCATAAACAGAACATTTACATCCAGTGAAAGAACATCGGTGTTTCCCATGTAAACTCCTCGAGGCAATTAACTCTGAACTGTAACCAAATTGCACCTTTACTTTGAAAGAAAACCAGACTTTGGACCACTGATATACACACCGGTCTGTTTTCCATGAAGCTGTTCTTCCTGCTTGATCAGCCCCAGTGCTGCACTGTTGGGTCCATTCCATCACACATTAATGAACGCACTGCATGGCTACACACTACTCACCTCTCCAGGTGTCTTGTTTTCCTCTCCCTACCGTGTTTGTCTGCTGCATTGAGCACATAAAAGCTCCACAGCTCCAGTATTGTTATACGTCCGGCTGCCGGTGCCAAGGTAATATCCTGTTTGCCTTCACACACTCTGTGAACATGGTCAAACTGAAACCCAGTCTGCGGTACATCACACCCCACCTTCCCTTCTGCTACCATTACATCAGGAACACGAGGAGGAATTTTTACATCCAAATGTCTTAACCGACCAATCAGACTTAAACTCCTGTGCAAAACAAACCAATATATTAGAGATATTGTTTGTTTTTTTGTTGCTCAACAATAAAGTCCTATTATCTCTGCCTGCAGGTGCGCTTTGTTCGGAACGTCACCACATGGAGAGAGATGAAGCCTGGCTTCTACCACGGCCACGTCGCTTATCTGGACTTCTCCAAGTAAGACCCTTCATTTCCTGTAATACCATTAATATCCAGATAAGTTACACGCAGTTAACGGCGCAGATAAAGAGAGGGGTCACATATTGATTGCCAGCTTGTGCTTTAGTGTTGATTAATAGCATTGTTGTCCTTATCTCCCCCTGACTCTATCGTCCCGCTGATCTCGGGTAATTATTCTAATGGTCTAAGTGTTTCTCAGAGAGGGAGCGACCTTCTGTTGGCCTACATCGCAGGGATCTTGCCAACCGTTCACCGGTGGATGATTACAATAACACCGAATCAGATCACAAGGACAGCGGCTTCACGCTCTGCTGCGGCTAAACTGCTCTCAAGTACAGAATCTGCTTTTATGATTATGAAAAATATTTATCGTCATCGCAATATCAGTGTGCGCTATACAAATAAACTTGATTGATTGTGCATTTTCTGCCGTTTGTCCTACTGATTAAATATTAGATTAAAATAAAAAATAATTTCAAATGTCATCAAAAATTTTGGCCAACAATTACTGCTCTCCAGTAATGAACATTTTGGCCACAAAGCATGTCAAAAATGCTTTACATCATGAAAACATGATAAATGCATCATGCAGGAGCAGCAACAGACATTGCATTTTGTCTCACAGCATCGTTAGAATCATCAATATACATCACATATTTTGGACAACTCTATTTAGGCAACTCTAATCAGGTGGGTTTTTAGCCTTGCTCTAGATTCGTGGTGGACAGAAGCTGAATGTTGCTTCTCCATGACCTCTCAGAAAACCGGAGTGATCTGGAAAAGTTGATACAACAGCAGATCAGTGATTTATAAACTAACAGTATCTAAAAGTCTATTATCTGAGCTACTGGAGCCAGTAGAAGAACTTTAGGCAGACCTGTGAAGCTACTGATGCAGGAATCAATGCGACTAAGAGGATGGATGAGTTTCTCTAAATCTTGCTTGGTTCTTTAATTCTGGGAATTTCAGGTGATAGAAAGTCAACTTTGTAACTTTCTTTATGTGTCTGAAGATTCAGGACTGGTTCCATTGCTACACCCAGATTTTAGGACTAATCTAGCTTTTAGCTGTCATAACTGAAGATGGGTGTTGATCATTCCTCTTTAGGACAATTTCAGTTTTGTTTCTGTTCAGCTGGAGAAAGTTATGGCACATCCACAAATTGATTTGTTCTAAACATCAGTCGAGTGTTTGTGTGGATCCAGAGTCACTTGGTGAGATCATAATGTAGAGCTGTGTGTCATCTGCGTGGTAACTAATAGTAACTAATCTTATTTCTTGTTATAACTGAGCTTGTGAGATATTAAAAGAAGAGGTTCCCAGGATTGAACCTTGTGGGACCCCACCATGCTTAAAATACACTGATAATGTTTGGCTTTTGTTTTCGTTTAGATACGGTGTGAAAAGTAAGCCAATGTACATAAACGTGGTACGAGATCCGATAGAGCGTCTCGTGTCCTACTACTACTTCCTGCGCTTCGGAGACGACTACAGACCAGGCCTTCGACGGAGGAAACAGGGAGATAAGAAGGTCTGTGAGGCACCAATCGCTCATTTTACATCCAATTCTTTTTTATTTTTATCTGAATCTACAATAACTGCTGACCTCTGGTTTATTTCAGACCTTTGATGAATGTGTCTCATCAGGAGGGTCTGACTGTGCTCCTGAAAAACTTTGGCTGCAGATCCCCTTCTTCTGTGGTCACCATTCAGAGTGCTGGTAGGTGGGCTGCCTAGGAGAATCGTCATTAAAGGCAATTCAGACTAGAGTTAGTCAAGTCAAAACTATTTGATATAGCTGACCTATAAGGCACAATATCCCTACTGGAGTATAAACTACATGGGAATCGCTTGGCTTACTTGTACATCTCTAGTAAAGGTGCTTAGAGTCGGTCTGGGACATTTGGTGTGCAGGAATGCCGGCAGTAGATGGGCTCTGGAACAGGCCAAGTACAACCTGGTGAATGAGTATCTGTTGGTTGGAGTGACTGAAGAGCTGGAGGACTTCATCATGATCCTGGAGGCTGTTCTGCCGCGCTTCTTCAAGGGAGCAACACAACTCTACAGATCAGGTACCAGCAGAGGCAGAAGCAGATCTGCTGTTTCTCTCGTCATCCATGAACGTCACGCATTTGAGACTCTCAATGATTCATTAGAGCAATTAGATTACAAATGACAAAAATTGGGTGTACAATTTTTGACCTATTGTGCCTTTTTTTATTGCTAAAGCAGAGTTCTGTCTTTTTGCATTAGGCCTTATGACTCAGTCCAATCCCACTCTGTTTGATTGGTTCATTGGCTGCAGTGGCAAGTAAAGAAAGGATCTGGATCTACTGCCGTCAGTCAAAATGGTGTCGGACTAATGGCGGCCAAAAAGAATCAAAAGTAGCAATTTTAGAAGTTGCAGTCAGAACAGACACACTGGGTCCGTTGATGTCACTGACTTGTGACTGACATGTGAGTCATGGACGATGTTCGTTGCATAAAGAACAGTTTAAACAAGGGATTTACTAACATCGGTATTGGCAGACGCTTGTAATTTCTTACCATTAATCATTGGTCTGTTAAGTAAAACCTGGCTTTACGTTTCTGCATTGATTAGATTGTGTGTGTGTTCAGAGAACTCCTCAACACTTTCTTGTGTTGCTTCCAGGCAAAAAGTCCCATCTGAGGAAGACCACCGAGAAGAAGCCCCTCACCAAGGAAACCATCGCCAAGCTGCAGCAGTCGGACATCTGGAAAATGGAAAACGAGTTTTACGAGTTTGCCCTGGAACATTTCCAGTTTGTGCGCGCCCACGCCGTCCGGGAGAAGGACGGCGAACTGTACGTCCTGAGCCAGAGCTTCTTCTACGAAAAGATCTACCCCAAGATGAGCTGAGAGCCGAGCTGCACTCTGACGTTATTCCACTGGATCTGCTGCAGACTGTTCCGTTAAAGGTCAAGCAGAAATATGTCAGGTTTTTCTTTAAACTATTTGCTGTTGAGAAAACTGAAACTTGGACTAAAAATCTATACTGTGAAGAAAGTGCATCTCCTGTTGGTTTAGCTGGTTAACAGGCAGCAAACTCAACCTAATCCAACCAGTTAAAACTCTTTCTAAAAAAACAAAACTTCTGCTTTGAGTTCTTTCATGTTTTCTCCACCAAAACTGGTTTATACTTTCCTTTTGGTCAAAGCTGCATTTGTACATATTGTGTCAACAAGTTGTAAACTCAATTATGGACCAAAAGGAGGAGGAAATCCAGGAACAAGTGGACCACTGCATTGTTTCTGCATCCCGTCTTTCTAATTTTGATCATGTTGAGATGGTCTTTAATTTTTAAACCTTTAACATATCCTGTCACTGTTTTGTCACAGATGTAGTGCTGATGTTCACAGACCTGCTCTCTCTGAAGCTGGACAGAAAAGCATTGATCAGATCAATGAACACAGTGTGGAAGTACAGGGTGACTTTAGCCAGAATCAGACTGATAGTGCCTTTATTGTAATAGACTTCTTTTGTCCACTTGTGTGTGTTCTCACATTGATTCCCACTTCCTACACAAATATTCTGACAAAACAAAAAAAAAACATGACTGCATAATGCTTGATTTCTGTGGTTCATTTAATGTCCAATGGAATAGTTTGACTTAATTTTGCACTGAAAATACATAGGAAAAATAGACATAACCAGCTAAAATGTAAAGATTTTAAAGTGGGCAAGAAAAATAACATGTTGAAATGCATGTAGCTTATAATGCTTGTCATAAGCTAGCTGAACCTGTTTCTGCTACATGATATGTCGTCTGCCCACATTAAAACCTTTATTTTATTTTGTATTACTATTATTGCTGGCTATTCTGTCGTTCTGACAGAATAACCCATTTCCCCGGCAGTCTTTGTTTCCATTGAAGTTATGTGCACCACTTTCCTCTTCATGAAAACTCCACCTCCTGACTGCAGTTCCTGGATCAAATGCTAAAATCCCTGGAATCCAGCATTTCCAATTTACATTTCATTACCAGGGTTTACAAGAGCTTCCCATCCAGACAGATGGCTAACGTGCACTTAGCTTAATTGATATGTTCGGTTTATTTTGGGGTGTGGGGAACAAAGCAGGAGACTACTGCTAGATTGGAAAATCTAGCAGTAGTCTAAAAATCTATACAAACAAACTACAAAGTGCAGAAGAAACACGAGGAAATGAGCGTAGGGTAGTTTTTCTTTTTTTCTATAGTTGGACATAATAAGCTTGAGGAAGCTGTTCACGTGAACATTGACATTTATCAACCATCTACTGTTCTAGTTCTATAATTTTAGTCTCTGAAATGAACAGAGTTGTGTTCATATTCCAAGATACTAGCATCATTTTGTCATGAGGCTTGACCATTTTTCTGAAATGGTCATTGTAGTGGTTTCTCTCCAGTAACATCAAGCCACAGCTGTTGGCATCTTCGAATCCCAACGAGTCTCTGTGGCTGTTTGTAGCCCTGACCACTCAGAACGGTCAGGGATAAAGGTTAGAGACTCGTAACTTCAGCGTGATTCAGGGGATGAAAACATAACTGTCCACCTAACTGAAAGTCAGAGTTCTACAGGTCAAAAGGTCAATCTGGTAAGGAAAAGGGGTTTGTCGTGAACTCCAGAAATCAGGCCAGGTGGAATCTGTTGGTGCTAAAATCCTTTTTCTTTTGTAAGTAGTTCAGAAAGAAAGTTGCAAGTAGTTCCTTACAACTACTCTTCCACACACGCAACCTTAAAAACTAAAGATACATAAATTCAAAATGAAAAGAAAAAACAATCTTTTATGAAAAACATTCTACAGTCATACATTCAACCCAATAAGTCAACATACAATATAACAAAGTAACATTCAGGGAAACATTGAAGTTGTCTTTTTCAAAGCTGTTTAAAGTTTCATTCTATGCAACTCCAATTATTTTTCAGTGAACATAACTTTATACTTAAAAGGATTTGAATTTGAATGAACTTTTGGAAATGTAAATCTACCTTTGATTGCATTAGTAGTAAAAAAAAATCTAAATACATACTCTAGCTTTTCTCAATTTAAATTTCTCACGGAAATCAGATTTTCAACAAAAATCCAGGCTGGTGTGGATTACTTTTTTGTTCCCTTAATAAATTAAGTCATCATGTAAAAACCTCTTGTAGCTGATGATCTGAATCATTTAATTGTAACAGAAATAAAGGCAGACATCTGGAGGGCCCTGCTCTGTGGCAGTGGACTGATAAGTTGAGGCGTTTTGCATCGTCTTGCGGTTCCCTTTCAGAGGACGGCTGAAGCGCTCAGACTCTTTTGGCTTCATAATTACAGAATAATTGCTTTGCTATATCTTCCTCAACAGGGAGTACTTACCCAGTGAAAGCGTGAAATAACCGACTGGGACGGGATGATCTGCTGAAGTCAGCTGTGTGAGCAGCTACTTCCTCCTTCTGACTGGTGGGGGGCTGAGGGCTGAGGGCTCCGTCTGTGGGGACCGAGCTCCAACACGCTCCACCAGTCCACAGTCTGTTCTTGTGTCCACACAGACATGGGGCAGATTGAAAAAAAAAGCCCCTCCCTATCCTCATTTGGTTGCTCTGTGGTCATGGGCAAAGGAGAGGCTTCCTGTCTCAGAAAATAGAACTCAATTAGCAGTTTTGCTGCAGGCATATTGGAACATTGTTTCATTAACGAGATGAATACAGTCTGATAATTACTTCATCTCAATTAAAAAAAAGCCCACACTCTATATTGATTGTGGCTGATGAGCTTGAAGGTTAATTAGGAACAGAATATTTCAAACATCCAGGCTGTTGTTGCACGAGCTATTTATGTTTTTTTTTTCTTTTTTCCCTTTTTGCTTTAGTATTGGGTTAATGTCACGATAACATTTCTTGATCCTATTTTATCAGCAAAAGGCACCAATAATCTGCTTCATCCTTCACCGCCACATTAATCCAGCCCAGGTAGAACTGCTGCCGGTCCACTAGAGGGAGCCGTGTCACCACAGGAAAGCACCACAGAGAGACTGGAAAACCCATCAGTGCACCTGTGCAAAACCAAATGGAGCAAACCAACAGCGTATTACCATTAACAATACAAATGACACCATTAGACACACTTGGCTCTCGCAGGTCTATGATGTCTATAAATAGTTTCTCTTGGTCTTGGTCAATTTGTGCTGTACTTGCATAATGACTATTCAGATGAATTCAGCATGTGTGAATACTCTCCATTTAAAGAAAAAAAAATCTGTCCCGCATCAGTGTTTGATGAAAAAAGCTAATTTGTTTTGCTATGCATCTAATTTTGAGACTTTGATGTTGCTGTTGCTGCTGCTGGATGCAAACTAATGACCTCTTTTTGTCAATTAAGTTCTTCTGCTGACCATAGGAGACCCAGCACAGATTCTTTTTTTCCCCCTTCAGTTTGCTGACCTGAAAGCGAATTTCACTACTGCTCCATAAAACAAACAGAGCAGAGCAGAAGCTTGGCTGCCCCTCACCGGCACTGTGGACAGGACCTTGGAGGGCTTGGCCAAAGGGGGACCGTCATGTATACTACTTTTGTGCATGTTTTATGTAAATTCATTATGATGAAATGGAAGGCAAAATTAAACCAGCGTGCAACGGGAACAGAGCCAGGAGAACGTCTGGTTACTTCAGCAGAGCTCGATTCAGAGCCGCCATCATCAAAACGTTACATTGCAGTAAAGTGTGTGAACACTTACATATTTAATATTTAATGTGAGAGAAATGTTGTGCCTTAATTAGTTCACGCCAAGAACTATCAATGTCAGTGGCCAGGCTAGAGCTATATAAGCTAACGGCAACATTAATCAGCCGTTTTATGTGTTTTACTATTAAACTCTTGGCTTTGGTTTAACATGCTGGATTTGAGGCAGCTCTACTCAACAAATAAGGCTAGGCTAACGCTAACCAACAAGCTCACCACAACATTAACATCAGTCCTTAACTGAAACTCAGTGTTTCAGTTAAGGCTTTTCAAACACAATGTTAACCACTGAGGGAAATATTTGATGCTTTGGTGTGTTGGACTGGATCAGGGAAGGTAGAAGTGGAGATCCCTTTAAAATGGCACTGAGCAGCAAGGTGACGTCAACACAAACACCAAGGTCTTTCTCCCAGCTGGGAGCCCAAACGGCCCAATGGGGAACTTGTGTTGGTCCAGCAGTTGCCTAAATAAAGGTCCTGCTTGAATTAGATTTACCGGAACAGATGTTAAATGTTTTTAAATCTGACACATTTTTTAAAAGAACAGATCTTCTATATTTATTCCACTTTTTTAAACATTAGACATCGTTTTACAGTTTGAAAGGTATTACTATGAGCTTAGTTTAATACTCAGATTTGTATTTGCACAGGAAAATACTTTCCTGTTAAAGACTTTTCGTACCAAACGTGATGATAAACGTAGCTATTGCTTCACATAGTTGTCAGCTAGTGTTACCTAATGACCACTTAACACAACTATTCACAAACTCCAACAGCTTTCCGACTCTGAACGGGAACTCGGTCGAGTTAGGACTGACCTTCATTCCCAGATCAAAGTTTAAGCTTCTGAAGCACCAATAGTCCGATTTTCTTTTCCTTCAGATATTAATACTTTGAAGTCCCATCTGTTTCCAGCAGTCATTTAAAGGAAGACTTTCCACATTCTCTGGGTGAAACCAGATGATGGTTCCTAGCCTGTTATGTGAAGACATTCTGTGTTCTCTTCTGTGTTCATTCTGTGTTCCAAAATATTTTGCTTCATAATGAGCTATTGATACATGTAAATCATAAATTGCTTGGGAATGTGCTTCATTCTTTTTCTACTTTAACAATTTGACATGGCTGATTTCTTAGGGATAAACCTTCAGAAAACATGGAGGAGTGATACTCATAAACAAATTACAGGAAATGTGGTTCTCCTTTGAATAATGAAAAAAAAATCTAAAACTGGACTTGACCCAAAACTTAAGCAGCTTCACATTTTTTCTTCCTTCTTTTTATAATTGAAAACCTCAGATGAGCAAAAAAACAAAATCCCACTAGATGAAACTGAGAATGCAGATTGATTGATAAAAGAGGAAACCGGTCGGCCTTTCCTGCAGCAAGGTGAGACGATCACTAAAGTCTGGAGAGGATGAAAGTCTGTAGCACATATAAAAGCAGCTCCTCCATTAGCCGTCTTGAAATACAACTAAGATTGAAATGTGGAAGGAAGTACGAAGTGTGGCAGTGGTGGAAAAGTCTGGAGTCTGTAGCAATAAAACTTCTGTCTTTTATGCCCATAAATATGTCCAGAATGTATCAATGATGGCTGAGTCACGCAGCTCTTGAAGAAGTATTAATTCTCCTTACACTTTTTCTTTTTCTCCGACAATAGAATGTAGTTTGTTTTATTGAGACTTTATGTGAAGAAAGAAATATGATACCAGATTTTTTTATTGTTTGTGGACCAAATTATTAAAAGTGTTTTGTGACGTTAATTGTAGTCCATTTTAATCTGACATTATAAATAAAAATCATGACAAGCTATGACAGGTTTATGTAAAACAACAACAAAAAAAACAATAATCTAAGCAGTGAAAAATTGCTGCAAACATTTTAGAACCAGTATGTATTCTTTTGTGTTTTTTTTTACAAAAGTACCTGTAAACGTGACCCGTCTTCCCTGACCAAGCTGAATGATTAATATAATAATAATAATAATAATAATAATAATAATAATAATAATAATAATAATAATAATAATAATAATAATAATAATAAT